>JABUQX010070455.1:0-32385 GCA_015478945.1 Trachelipus rathkii | reverse complement strand
TTTATTACCAAATGAACCGCATTCGAACACATCTTTTCCTAACTTTCTGATATATAATTTCTTTACGTAATTAATTTAAGAATAATTAACCTAACCTAAAATATAAATTGGAAATAGCAAATAAGTTATAAATTTATTTTTATTCTTTGCGTTGAGATAAACTCATTTCATTTTGTAAAAAATAAATGTTAGCAATTATATATATATATATAGTATATATATATATATAAGTACTATATATAATATTATATATTTAATAACTTATAATATAAATATATATTTATATATATATATTATATATATATAAAATCAATCAAATCAAATATTTTATTGTTAGTATTATATATATTATATTATATATCACTAATTAACACTATAATCCTAACATTTTATTTTTACCAAATAACCGATATCGAACGAAGTAATAATTGCCGAGCCTGGAAAAATATATAATTAAGGTTGCCTTTTTCATTTGATAATTATAGTTAGGAGCTGTATATAAAATTCGTAAAAGAAATATAGATTAATAGAAACGGAATTACGACAAACGAAGGTGATTTCGATCCTCTCTTGCTTTGGAAAAGATTTGTTGGTATTGAAACTATGATGGAGTAACATATCGTATATATTTAAGCTATGACCTACGTGGCAGGTTATTCTGAGAAATTATTTCTTCAGGTGATTTGCATTTTCTTTGGGGGGGTTAAGGGGGGGGGGTAGGATTAAACCTTTTCTGGAGGGGGAGAAAAAAATACCCATAAATATCCATAAATTAATCACATCATTAATGAAAACTTATTTAATTTCAATTTCTGTAATTACTCCTTTACAGATCATTCTTAACAAGATCTAAATAATTAACGCGTGTGATTTTCCACAATGCTTAACATACTCTGCATTTTAGGCGACTTCGGGCTTGAATTTTTACTGGTAGTTCTTGCATCCCAATGTACTCCCACTCAGTAACCCCGCAGCACCATCATAGCCCTGCTATTACCTCTAGCACTTTCTTAATATATAAAATTGATTATTGCTTTCTAAAAAACTTACATCTAACTTCACTTTAAATACCTTCGGCCATTTGATGTTGTTTTATGGGGTTAAAAACCCCATAGGAATATGGACTCATTATTTGAGAGTAACTTAATGCATTTCATCGATATTGATTTGCACAGGACAATTCTTACTACTACTGACAGTTGGTCAGTTTTAGAATAAATCTTGATTCGTATTCTAAATATAAGAGGAAAAATATAAAAGGGCGCATTCTTGAATTCAATATTATGTACATGGATGTTATATAAGCACATGTATGTAAAGCCAACTACATGTAGTATCATTCTGTAATATAGGAGCACTTATTCATATTTTTGTTCTATGCTTCTCTCATTCTTCACAGCATGACTTTAAAAGAAAAGCGGGTCCATACTAATATTAGTAGATAAACAATAATCAATAATATTGAAAAGTTTCCAGAATTTTACTATCAATTAGTTTATCTATGTTATTTCCGTATTATGCCCTTATACCTGAGTGATGGCCGATATCCGACTATAAGCGGAGAGGTGTGCACAGCGCGGGACATTGGCCTGAACACTCCCTCACGTTGAATAGAATTTTTTCTTCACGAAAAACTGTCTACAATCTAGTTAAGATTTCACGCACTAATATCTGTTCTTCACATAACTATTAAAATGCACGAGCCTCATTTAAATTTAACTTTCTTAATCTTTAATTCGTCGGCTGTCTAACAGAGATAACACAAACTCTCTGCGTAAGATCCTTTATCTTTTACAAGTAATCGTTGAAGAACTTCAGAGAAATAAGTCACACATTAGCATACATTTTAGACTTACCTATTGTGTATGTTGAGGAATGTACACTTGTAAGTGCATGGTATTCAGAGTCAACATGTGAACTTTATCCTTCATGGCCTTCTCTTTATAGAAATGACTTATCTTACTTAACCTCTGTGACCAAGCAAATTAAACAATTCCTAACAGATTATCGTGTAGATACCAACATATTCTATATTCTCAGACACCACAAATTATCACTATTATTAGTAACAATCTTAATTTTATATCTATTTTTAGTAATGATTTTAAAATAAGGAGCTGTTAGAGAGAAAGTTTTAAAATTAATAAATAATATATATAATTATTTACTTTCCTTTATATGCTAAATTTTGTTCATTATACCACACTAGGTATTATGGTGTAATGCGCATACTAATATGATATATTGAAGAAGGTAAATAAGATTGAGTTGCATAAATTATTATACAAGGTATAAAATTTGAAATGATATAGAGAGAGCATCTAAGATATAAAAGAGATTTAGTAAAAGACGAACAGGATGGGAGGAGATGTTGAATCGAAAGATGTAGAGAGAGAAATGAGAGGAGAGAGAGAGAGAAGAAGAGAGGAGAGAGAGAAAGAGAGAGGAGGAGAGAGAGGAGATAGAGACAGAGAAAGAGAGAACTATCACAGCACAGAGAGAGATGCTGATGTCGATAGAGAATGCGAAAAATACATGATACGAGTTAGTGACAGATTGAGAGAGAGAGACCGACGGAGAGAGAGAAGAGAGCGAAGAGAAGATAGGAAAGAGTCGACAAAAGTTGAAGGGAGAGAAGATAAGAGAAGAGAAGAGAAGAAGAAAATATTTACATCTTGTTGCAAACACTGCAAGTGTGAGATAGCGCGAGATGATCTCACTGCTCAGGAGTAGAAAAACTTTTCAACATTAAGACTTCTGAAAAAGCTACTGAGAATTACTATCGAGGCTGAAAGACTACTGACTTGCCCCCCTCTAGACAAACATCCCCGAGAATATTTGTAATAAAAACACTGCAAAATTTATCTCGCCGATTGCTCCTCTCATGCCCCGCGATAAAGTTAACAATTTAGGTTAAGATGATTTTAGTTAGAAATTTATATAAATTACTCCAAGTTTTTTCTTAGAAATTGTAAATATTTGGTCCTTTGGCTCACTAGAATATTATTATATATTAGATATATATATATATATAGTAATTATTATAATATATATATATATAGATATATAATATATACTATTATATTATAAGGAATATGTATATAGATATAGTATATTATACTATAATATTTATAGATATAATTATATATATTATAGATATAATATTATATATATATATATAGGTATTACTGTCTTTAGATATTAATATATAAGATAATATTGAATCTCTTATTCAGAAAAAGTAAAGACCGATAGGATAATATAGTATAATATTAATGATTAATTACAGAGATATAATATAGAATAATATACAGATGAGAGATTATAGTTACTATATAGTATTAAGATAGAGTGAGATAAATATATATATATATATACATATAGTAGAGTAAGTAATCTTTTTCATTATGAGTTTCTAATCGATCAAAGTGCTCTAATCCCTCTTGCCGCCTTGGTACGCCTCTTTTCGGCTCCTGCCCCCCGCCCTAAACTACGCGGGAAAGGCTTGCGGGTGAGTTATTTACGCCCACTCTGATCATTGAAGTAGGAAATTTGCAGACAAACTTTTTTTTAGTCTATTTCTAAATTTATATTTTTTAAAACTTTCTTCACTACGGCATCATCTACAAACTTTTTTATAAGTTCATGAAATCGAGTGTAAAATCAAGTTTCGGTTTTTCTGTTCTTAGGTACCTTTGACTACTTGATGTCATTAAGTAGTTACACCTACTTTTTCACTTTATAATTATATTATAGAAAACAGCAAGTTTTTATTCTCTATCAGAACCATCTCAATACGCTCAGAAATAATTTTTTTGCTCATAGATACCTGATCTACTTCAAAAAAAATTAAATGTTTAAAATAGAGTATAAAAATAACCTTTTCTATAACAAGCATAGGCCATGAATATCACCAAAAATTACTCGATGTTTTTTTAGAATATATAATTAGGTCCGGTACCACAAAAATTTGATTGGTGTCCGCAGATTACGTCTTACATCGTGATATACTTTTCAAAAGTGTTTGTGCTTAGATTTACCGATCTGGTTATGTTATTTTAACTACAAAATAGAAATATCGCCTACGACCTCGATACATTAACCACGGTATTGACATCCTGTATATATATATACTCATCACTCCATTATAGCAACATTATCACCATATATCAATAACATATTACAATACTTATAAAGTACATCAAATCCCTTGCTATAACACCCGCCGTACAATACACTACCTACTATACTCATAATATCCCTATGTGTGTAGGTAGAGAAAAAGGAAATTACCACATCGTATGTTCATACTGATTCTGTATGTCTAGTTATATAGGTCAGCTGTTAGATATGTTTCATGAAGCCTCCCGAAACAGTACTACATGGACCAGGGGTGGTCACAAAACAATAACAGCTGACAGGAAAATAAAGTAAAATTTTATTAGCATCAGAGATATTTGTTATCCGATGAAATATTTTTTTTTTTTTAAATGCCTTTGAAAAATTTAAATGTTAAAAATTTTAAATTCTGGGGATGATACTTGATTTTTTTTTTTTTTTACAAGGAGTCCTCCATCGCCCTACGGAGTATAGCCTGAACAGTAAGCGTTGTCCTAAATGTCGAATTTCATTTTTTAAACTAAAAGATAGTCCCAAGGGTAAAGCAACCGAAGTATGGTCAGGGTCTGGCCGGTTTACTCGCTAGTTGGGTTGGCGCCCACTTACCCACCCTATCTCTGCTAGGAATATGCTGGATTCCCATGCTACCAGTGGGCACCACGACAAGGGGGAGTAGTTCTCGTCCGTCCCCGTTCTGTCCCTTCCGTCGGCTCGAATCTGCTAAAAAAAAAGAAAAAAGAATAAAAGATTAAAGCATTTTCTCCAAGCAGAATAAAAAATATTGCAACTCTTGCCTGTGCGCAGCTACGCCAGAAGAAAAGGTGTCAAGTGATGAAGAGCGTAACGCTGCAAAGCTTCTGATAAGAGCGCTACTCTGCCCATCACCCAGAATGATTAATACTAATAGTTAAGTCGTTGTTATTAATAGAATGAGTGTAGAATACAGCAGTTATTATATTTTTTTTAAGTTTCATCGATGAAATTGACTTCCCAAATCAAAAATGTTATTCTATTCCATGCCTAGCTGTTTATAATTTTTAGTACATGCTAGATGATTCGGAGGCTGGCAGCGTATATAGAGCTTAAGTAGTTAGCTACTCTATATACGTATCGCCTAGTGTGAGACGGACCTTAAACGTTCGGCAAATACATTGTCTATACATTATAAAGTATTTAATGTAAATCGGTTAAAGTGGGCTATTAAGGGAACTGGTCAGAGGTAAAATAAACCTAGTAGGAGAAGAGGGTAAGAAGTGTAGCCATTAGGAATAGTACTTTAAAAAGGGCAAATTTGATTTGCTCGGCCTTGACTGAAACAAAAATGAAGAAACGTGAAAACATAGAATTGTGTTTGGTGGAAAGGAATGAGAGCGGGAGCAAAGGTTGCAATTTTGGATGAAGTGACTTATGGTACAAGAGCTTATGCATTAGAACTTTTGTGTGTTTGGTCCAGAATTTATGGATTAAATAAGTTACTGAAAATTGCTTAAAGTAATGGTGTAGGTTGTTAACGTTTATATAGGGTGCCATCTGAGGGAATCAACGTTGAAAAGAGAGAAAAGCTATCGTAATTTTTTAGTAACGATATATATCTCTCTGTGGTCATGGTAGGGGTCCGGTTCAGTCGCCTATGTCGGCTCAGTGTGTGTGGTAGTAGGGTGATGGGGTGGGGCAGGGGGAGAGGAGGTATGTTAAGTTGCCCCTGGAGAAGGAAATGCGCTTACGTCTCTGGGTCAGTGGGTACGTGTGCCGCGTGCAGGAGTGGGGGACATGACGTGCGGCGAGTACCGAGCTAGGATGAGGGCGGATACTGTTAACCTTGCAGAACTTGAGAATTGTGGAACGAGTTAGAATTTCTAGGACTCAACACACTCAAAGTCTAGCATAGCTATCTTACCATTAAGTCACTCTATACAAAAAATTGCAACTTTACCACCCTTCTTCTCCCACTCTCATTCCTTCACACCACACCATTTACAATTTTTCACCGTTCCTTTCAATCTTTGTTTTCCCAGTCACCAGCGAGCAAACATAAATTGCCCTTTTTAAATACGTCCCATCACCCTCTACTCTCTTCTCCTTAAACATAGTTATTCTCTGTACCTATATCCCTACTATAGCCATATACCATTCATATAGGGCGGGAGAGGTGTCGGCCGGGGTGGAATGGGGGGAGGATAGAGGCCGGGAGGGTTGGTAGGGTAGTACGGTCGATCATAATAGGGGGGCGCGATCTGCGAGGGGGTGCAGCTGGGGGCGGAGGGGTGGGGCGGAGCGGAGTGGGGGGCGTGCAGGTGAGGCGGGAGGAGGGAGGGGATGATGAGGGGCAGGTCAGGCCCATTGAGCCGTGCCGCTAGGCGAGGGGTATAGACCGCGTAAACTGGTGAGCGGGGCAGGGGGCGCGCCGCCTTTAAGTCCGGCCCTTCTACGACACGCAGGACTATACGATGTTAGGTAGTTAATTTCATTTTTACTTCATGGTGGCCAGAGATCAGTGGGAGGGGAGTGGGGGGGGTAATGGAGAGGAGGGTTGAGGGGAGTGTTACTTGGTACTAGGTATATTATATTGGTAAGATATTACTAGCAGAGGGGGGGTGGTTGCTGGATTTGATAGGAGTGGAGGTGGTGTAGTAAGAGGTGGGGGTGGTGTGTATATGTGGGGGGGGGAGGGGGGGTGGAGGGTGAGGGGGGGGATAATGGGGGGTGGAGTAGGTGTGGTAGCGCTGGGAGAGGGTGGGATGGGGGAGGTTAGTGATGATTGAGGTTTGGGTAGAGTAGAGGCAAGAATAGAAGTCTGTAAGGAAGGCTGTTGGTTGTTGACATTCAAGGCTCGGAGGGGAGAGCGTGAGTGTGAGGTGCGCGGGTAATTAATGTAAAGAACACAAAGTGGGTGACATTGGAGAAGGGGGACCTGGAGCGTGAAGCAGACGGGTGGGGGGGGTAGTAGGCGGATGGACGAGGGAATGTAGAAGTTTACTTTATCTTGAAAAGAGGCAGATGGTTGATAAGCTTGTCTTTCTCCGGTGGCGGGGAGCTGATTTATTTATATTGTGTACTGTAGGCGGTCCGGGTGAAAAGTTGACTTATTTGTATTTTGGGGTAGGTAGGGCGGCCCGGAGAGCGAGGCTTTTTTAGAGGGGAAGTAGTACCAGGGTGAGAGGGGTGTTAAGCTGATAGGTGGTAATCGCGGCGCAATCGAATGATTTTAGGTGTGGTAGCCGGTACCGGGTAAGAGAAACATGCGGGTAGCAGTGTTTGTAGGGGGTGGGTAGCGGTTAATGGCGCGTGCGTTGGTGTTAGGGAGATTAAGGTTTGTGTTGCTGTTAAATTTTGAAAGTTTTTTTCGGAGGATAGATAGGTATGTAGGTTGGAAAAGAATGGTGAGGGGGTATGAGGCGCGTGGAGGCTGTAGTTGAGAGTGTTTCGTGGTGGTGTTAAGGAACTTGTGGTTTGGTTATGAAAGGATTGATTGGTATAGTGATAAAAGTAGGCCTCCAGAGGAATCGATGATTATATAACTATTAGTGGACGAAATGATCAGATTTGAGGATGTAATAGGACAGGCGACAGTGCTAGGGAGTTTTAACACTGTTATATTTACATGAAACTATATTAAAATGAAGAAAGTTGTAGATGATCCGTAGTTGAAAGATAAAGTTTTAAAAATTAAATATTATAAAAATTAGATTGCCTGAAACAAAGTTTGTGGCGGGGTGGCGCGAGAGAGGGTGGTTGGCGAGGTAGCGGGTCGGGTGGGAGCCGGGAGTAGAGAGGTGGGGCGCGTAAAGGTAGGACGGACGGGTGCCCGCGCGGGATGGAGGGGGGTGGTGGGAGGGGCCCGCGTGTGACGGGGTATATATAATATATAGGGCGCAGGACAGTATACAAGCCGATAAGTTGGGGGGGGGGCAGAGGTGAATGGGTATTAGTATAATTAATATATATATATATATATAGTATATAATATATATATTATAGTTATATATAATATATTATATATATATTTATAAATATATTATATATATATTATTATATAGATATATATATATAATATATATTAATATATATATTATAATATATATAATAAGTATACTAATAATATATACTATATATTATATTATATTTAATAATATAATATATATATAGTAATATATATATAAGAGTATAATAATGTATATATATATATTATATTTATAGTTTATAAATTAATGTATTATAATATAATATACTTATATATATATTTTTATAATTATATATATATATAATATATATTATATATATATATTATAATAGTATATTATATATTAAAATAAATATTATATATATATATATATATATATATAATATATATATATATATATACGTAATACTGTAGACAGCGACCCACCATATTTTCAACACAAATATATTCTGTTAAAAATATTGCTCGAAAAGAGCAAAATTTTTGTTAAAATATGCTCCGAAAAGAGCCAGGAGTCAGTCGAGTAAACAGTCGTACAGCTCGAGTTGTCAGATGCCTCTTTTTAATAAATAAAATAATCAATAAAAAGGCAGCAACAAGGCTGTAAAATGTTTTTAGTGCATAAAATGAATGTCTTAGATTTAGAACCATATGCTGCCGAAGGATTCCTCTCTCATCCGTTACAGAGGTTGCCAGTTTTAGCAATATTTGTCAAATTGAGTGTTTGTGAAAAAGAAGGAGACTGTTTACATGTGATATCATAATATTGTGGCAAAATGTATTAAAGTTAATAGAGGTGTTTAAATTTCGGTGATTAAAATAGATAGAAACATGCTAGAAAATATATATTACAGTCTCCGGCCAGAGGTTATATTTGTTCTTATACTTCCTGGTTGTCTGGATTGTAACAACCGTTCAAATTTAATGATGAATCGAATTCGAACAATAAAGCCTCTTCTCCTCTTCTATTATCTTAATCGTGTACAATCTCTTCTCTCCGTAATTGATTGCGAGTAATCCTCAAGAACCGAAAAACCAATCCATACTGGACTTAACCAATTTCTATGCATTCTCTCTCTAGTATTGTCATATCGCGCGCATCGAATCTTGGCTCTCTTTACTTCTCTCTCTTCGCGAAATCGTTCTCCCTCCCTCTTACTCTCATGCTTCAGTCTGCTCTTTCGAAACTTCTCTTACCTCTAATATCCCTTTCTAGTCGTGGCCTCCGAGTTCATCTCTGCGCCAAACCCCTGCTAACTGCGCCATCCGCGCCACTTTATGGATAACTACTTTTACTATTCTTTCTCCTCGCTCCTCCTCCCGTAACGTTACGAACATCGCAACCGTTTTCCAGAATTTGTGACAACTTTGCGGCAGTTCAATAATAGCTGCAAGGTAAATTTTTAAAAAACGTTGCTTAGAGGGGCTCGAATGTTATTAAGTTAATGCCTAAGTTGCGGCTTCATATCCATTAGGTTGGCCTAGTTGGGGCTTTTAATTCGTAGGTTGTCGATAAAGTTTTGTAGCCGATACCTACAGATTTCTAGATATATAGATGATACTATGACCTCAATAAGTTCTTCCACTTTAACAATGCTGCTATAAGATATATTAATATATTAATCTTATATATATATTATACTAGTATTTGTATATATACTCAAATGCCTCTTTTTTAGTGATTATATAAAACGAGTCACCTCACTTCTGGTAAGACTCTAAGTGCGCAGCTGCTTTTTTCGGACAATATTTTTAATCAATAAAAAATTTACTGGTGTCAAAATAGCTGCGCGCTGTCTAACAGCTTTCCTATAGTTATATTGCTAGTAATATATAATAATATTTACTATATATATTTAATATATATATATAAAATATATATATATAGTGTTCTCGAGGAACAAGTATTAAGGGTAGTGGAGCTAGATAACGTGCATGAACTTTGTACAATAGTTAGATCGGATTGACTTATATCAGACCGGTAACGATGAGCGGTCAACACATTCATGAACGAACATCCACGATTACGCGATTCATTGGAGGAAGTACGACACGAAAGAGCGTAAGCCCGACACATCATCACACAGAAAACATGACATATCGGATACGGGTGGGGGTTAATTGATTAAATGGTGCCCTTGTGTCAGCGGATATTATCCTATTAATTATTAATATATATTATATATTATCTTATATATATATATAAATACACTCTTTACATATTATCGATATATATATATAGTATAAATATATATATATAGTAAACTCGCCTAATAACTTACTATACATGAACTAACATCTAGCCGTACATTTGACTACTCTTGACTGAATTAGCTTTTGATAAATCTAGAATCTAGCAGTTGTCACGCCATCCTCCTTCAATTTTCCTCTAATAGGTCTGACTTTTAGAATAGCGAAGAGCGCAGAAAAAACCGCCTTCAAATAACACTTTGGTGGTAGAGCAGCTGACAGCAATTACAGCTGCCTGTACAATGTCCTGCGATACTTATTCGATGCCCCTTTCTTAATTTAAGCCTTCGAAGTGCGCTATATCAATCTTTTGAAGCTGTCTTTCAGATGTAGCCAAAGAAAATTTTGTTTAAAGTTGTGGAATATTGTGCTACAAGGACGAGAAGAACCTTGACCGTGTTCTTGAACCCGTCGACGCTTTCGATTAAGATCTTCAATGATTAAAAGCTTTTCATATCATCATCTGAACTTTCTGAAAAATGACTTTCCGAAAGGGAGGGATGCGTAAATAAAGGACTTAGCTGTAGCTTTCATCAACTTAACAATATGTCCAGAGGTATCCTTTTCTTCTTGAACTTCTTGCCCAACCCTTTAATACAAATGGCCACGTTGCAAAGTGCAGATTTAGCTTTTAGTTGTTGATCTTCAGTTAAGCTTACCCTGCAGATAGGAGAATATCATTGTCAATGAGAGGAATTTATCTTCGTACCATAGAATCTTTCATTTCTTCAGAATCTTAAATATTGAATTTATTAGAATATATTTCAAATCGAAACATATGGTGCAGGTTAAAAAACTTCTAAATTTGCAATTGCATTTTGTGCTGTGGAAGTTGCAAGTCAGTGATTGAAGTCACTCACAGAGTCACAATTCACAAAATTATCAGCTCAAAGTTTTTTTACTCCAACTCTACTATCTTGTAGGTTACCGACTTTGACTCCGACTCCGACCTCTTGAAAATTACCGACTCCGCCTCCGATCCCAACTCCACCCTCTTCAAAATTAGCGACTCCGACTCCAACTCCACAAGTCTGATCTAAACGCACTTCTTCTAAAGTCTTTGGGCGCACGTTATTAAACATCCAATTTTGGATGAAAATTGATGCTAAAGATCATAATTAAGACAGAAACAGAGCTCTTAATTTTCGGTTAAGTAAAAGGGAGGGTGAAGTAGTCGAAAGAAATCTGTGTCCTGCAAAGTCTAAATTAAAACCTGCAGCCTAAATGTTGCGAAAGTCAATGACTGAAAAGAAGACCGGGTATCCGAACATATTAGTATGGTCTTAACTGTACCAACCCCACAATCTGGGAGCCCCCGTTTCTGTGTTATGGGGGATTGATCGAATGAGGGACAATCTAAATACTCCACACAAGTGTTATCTTCATAGCTATATCATTTTGTCCAATGAATTTTAATAGTAAAAAGAGAGAAATGAGAGAGAGCCCGAGTAGTAAAACGTTATTGGAGTCGCCCAGCTTGCATTAAATATTTATAGTACTTATTTATTTTTCTTATTTTGCCCATTTTTTTGTATATTTATCATTGAAATAATTAGTAAAGAAAATTTTTAATTGCATATATATATATTATAATTTGATAATAAAATATATAAGATAATCTCTATATAATAATATATCTTCAACACAATTATATATTATATATTATTATTATATATATAGATTATATTATATATAATTAGATATATGATATTATTAATTAATATATACTATATTATTAATATATTTATATATTTATTAATATTAATATATATATTATATATATTATTAATTATACTATCTATTATATATATATAATATATATATATATATATATATATTAAGCATTTTGCTCTTTTATTTTTATTAATTACTTTCTCTCCGTCTTTTAATTTCATCCTTGATCTTCGCCGAAAAGAAGAAAAATACTTCAAACTTTCTGAAAATTTCAATTTTATTTAAAAACTTTCTCTTTCAAAGCATACTAAATTTCGCTATATATATATATAATATAATATATTATATATATTATATATATAATATATAATATATATATAATTATATATATATATAAATACTAATATTATATATTACATTATATATTATATAATAAAAATAGTATATATATATATATAATATATATTATATATATAGTATAATTATATAGTATATATATATATATATAGTATATATATATACTATATATATATATATAATTATATATATATTACTTAAATATATATTTATATATATATATATATATATATATATATATAATATATATGTATATTAGTGATAGGGACGATTAATCTCGGAATCGGCATCGAATCGAAGGAACTCTGAGTTGTTTTTCAGAATCGGAAGCGGAATCGAGCTTAAAAGTTGTATGTACCCGATTCCTTTGAACCGATTATATTTAATATTAATTATAATATCATTATATATAATTATATATAAAATTATTAATATATAATATATCATATATAATATATATATATATGTATATATATATATATAATTAATATATATATATATTATAAATATATATATTATAATATATATATATATTATATATATATATATATATTAATAATAATAATAATATATTATATATATATATATACTATATGGTAGTATATATAATTAGCCACAAATCCATATCTCAAAAAACTAACAACACGCTTACCGGGAAAAGGAATAACATTTGCTGGAATGCGGTCCAATTTTATCTGCGAAATGGTAAAAAAAAAAAAAATAAAAAAAAAAAAAATTATAAAGATTATATATTAGTAATTATCTTCTCTCTGATTGGTTATATACCCAGCAAAAAGGAATATCAATTTTGGAATCCTGGTAAATTTTTGGATACACACATGTAAACAAAAATAAAAAAATAAAAAAAATATTGTTAATAATTATATATCCAGTCAATAGGATGTAGAAGGCCTATTAGAACCTTTTATTTGGTTTTCTCGAGTTAAAATAATAGATTTTTCTATAAAATTTTGCTTTTTTTTTTACGAAGAATACACCAGGTAATATGACCGCACGATGTGCAGGAAGTCGGTAGTCTCTCGGCCTTCCGGTGGAACTACAGGGTAGGACTTTGAATTCCCCCCTCCCACGGGGTTGGAAAACGTCCCCCCCTGTGTTTCCCCGTCGGCTCGAGCCCCTAAATTGCTATTACCGTGTAATACCTTTACAAATTATGTCCCAGCTCCCCCCCCAATATACTATGTCCCACACACCCCCAAAAAAAATTGCCAATTTCATGTTTAATTTTTTTGATTTGTTTTTTTTATTATTTTTACATTTTCCAACCAAAATTTATTTACAAGGATTCCAAAAATGTATTTCATTTCTCTCCCAAATTTTTAAGTTTGTCGAGATACTGTTTTTTTGTTTTTTTTATTTTTTTGATTTTTTTTTTTTTTTTTTTTTTTTTCTTACAGTTTCCTCGGTAAAAATTCTGCCAGGATTCCAGCAATGTATTCCTTTTCCTGGAAGCGTTAAGATAGTTTTTGAAGATAGAGAACGAAAACAGTCTAGAGGCTTGGCCATAAAATATAATATTATATATATTAACATATATATTTTTTTCATATTCTCAATATATAAATGAGAAATTTTATATGCATTTCTCCAACACGCATATATAATAATATTTAATTTTTAATTAAAATATTTCAGTATAGTAGGGGTGTGATCCATTTATTTTGTTTAATAATGTTTTATTACTATATTTCAACTATATACTATATACTACTATATATTTATATATATATATGATAGTATATATATATATATCATAACTATGTAAAAACTAATAAAAATAATAAAAATAATAAAAAAGAATAAATAAAAGGAATCAAGTGGCTCTCACTAGAGGTAGGTGAAAAGCAATTCATTATCAAAATCAATGGCCGAAACTCCTCGAAAACTGCGTTTGAAAGTGCGTTAGTTCGAAGAGGTTGAGAATATAGAATCTGAAAAGGTGTTCCAAATTTTACTATCTAAGTCTAACAAAAACAAATGAATGCTTAAACCTTTAACATTTTTTTTTTCTTTCATTAATACCCTAAACACAAAAGTTAACGTGACAGACTCCGATTTACAAATTTTGTTTTGTTTTAGAGAACGGACCTCACGAACGAAGGGCATATGCAGTCCCTCCAGGCAGACAAAATACTGCCCTTCAGGCTATGACGATCTCAAGGCAAGTGAACCACCTGCGAAGAGAGCCCGTAATACTCTCTCAATTTACAAATTGTTTCGTCTTAGTAGAATCAACTACTAGGTATCCTACTTTTTTCCAACTCTTCATACAAATGGAATCGGATTTCTAAAGAAAAACTAATCACTTCTTTCGCTAATATTATTCACCATTTTGCGTGTTGAAAGTAGTCCAAAAACAACTACCTGCAAAGACAATAAATCAATTCTCTTTAAAATAGATGTTTTAACGTCAACATAAATATGTGACGGAATTTTTTTTTTGTTTGTTTGTTTCTTTCATATATATATATATATATTATATATATATATATATAGTATTATATTATATATATATATATATAGATATAATAATTTTAAATCAGCTTTTCTTTCTTAGCTTATATCTATAAATAGCATATATATGACATTCCAAATAATATATTAAACATATTTATAAACGTATTCAAATACATTTCTAAACCTTTTATACACTAGATATTTATTATCTTATATTACTTTATATATTAATATATATTATATATATATATATATATTACAAATAAAAAATATGAGTATTTTTTTTTTTGTATATATATTAATATATATATATATATATATATATATATATATATATACACGATGGGTTGCCGCCACTTCCGGAGAAATCCGAGGATTGCTTAGGACACTCGGGCTCAGCTGTTTTTCATCACCTTTACATTTACTTTTTCCTAAATCCAGGGCATCCTTTCGGCTCATGCTTCAGTTCTCCTACTGAAAGCTGGGGACATAGAAAGATACCCGGGACCTGGAATCGTAAGAAGAAATTCAATCCGATGCAACAAGTGTGAGCGGTGGATCCACAGATACTGTGCACCTTTTAAAACGTTTCCCCATCTAAGCCATGACTGGATATGATATGTATGCACCAGATCTATAATAACCAACTATCTAAAGTCAAACAAACAAAATTACAACATTAGCATATTACAAATAAACATAAACGGAATGCGTAATAAAAACAAAGAATAGAAATTTTTCTAAAACAAAACAACATCCACATAGCTCTAATTCAAGAAGCGGACGTCCCAGATTACAAATTTTACAGATACCAATCCATTTACACACCACAAAATCCAAAGAATTACAAATTATTAACCCTCATACATAACTCACTACCATACACAAACACCACAACCACAATCACATCAACATCAATAAACGACAATGCCACTAAAATTCAATCTTTCACTATAATGATCAGCAAAAGGCGACATACATAATAAAACTCTACATCCCACACCACACCTCACCACACTGCCCCAGAAACTACACACCAAATCTCACCTCTATTTCAAATCTCCCAAACCTCAAAATAGAAGGTGATTATAACGCACATCACCCTACATTGAACAAGGCCTAAACGCAAACAATGACGAATTCAATTAATATCAAATCTAGATCATCTAAGCACACTCAACAATAAAAACTTCCACACTACAATTCCAACCACAATAACAAACCAATTCAAATTACGATCACAGACCTTAATACAGCTTAATACCCCCAAAGTCTCACACTAAAGACTTCAATGGTCAACACGAACCGACTAAACTTATCCTGAAACCGCCTCCCCATTTTAATAATAATTACAACACCAACCAAACAACTAAAAGCACTTTCGGAGAACCTATCTAAATACAAAGAAAGTAGATTTGGACATAAAATTGCAGATACATAGAAAATAATTCACAGTCAATAACATCTCTAATATACCACGAAACTAAACACAGCTATCCAAAACTTTACTTCGCATTTGCCTGTGATTACATTTGAACGGGTGCATGGGCTTCTGAAATCTTATGAACGTAGGAAGGCGGGGGCGTCGAGGATTGGCATTCTCTTCCCCGAGTTTGGAGGAGTGATATGCTTCACCTAACTGAACCCCTAAACCCTCGTTCATATCTAAATATTACTTCATTATGCCTCTAAATATTAGCACTTTCCTCAGTGTTGGAAGCGAACATATGTCCAACATATTCCGAAAAAAAGAAAGCCACTCTGATCCTTCTAACTATCGCTCCTATAGCTCTAACTTGTATTCTATTTAAGATCTTTGAATCACTTTTCACTCTCACTCTGTAGACATCATGGGAATCTCATTCCCTTTCATTCCATGCAGTACGGCTTCGGCGCTCGAGGTCTGACTGGCGATATACTTTCTATTTAACAGATTTATTGTTTCCGCCTTAGAAACTACGGGGAGACTTGTTTGTTACGTAGGTGGCGCTTGACTATCCAAAAGCATTTGACGGATAATAGTATGGCACGCGTTACTACTGCCCTAGATCACCTCGTTTAGGTTTTCTCCTTCTTCTCTATGCTTACTTATGTCTAGCTTTCTTTCATATCGCTCAATATTCGGCTGTTCTTGAGTATGGCACCTCTTCTTTTTAGTCTGTCAATAGTGTGTTCCGTGATGTTCTGTCTTGTCCCTACTTACTTCCTGCTTTTCAATTAATGATCTTCTCACTACTGCCACATCTATCCTCATCCACTCATTGGCCCGATGACCGACTTCATGCTTAACTAATTTTCAAATTCTGCTCCCTCTTTACTTCTAGAATTGCCTCTCGTTCTAAAACATCTTTCCGATTCTATTATTCTCGCTTATTTTGGAGCGGAATCGCACAAAGATACTCATGACCGTCTGGATCAACACGATATTTTCTGGAAATTTAAATTCTTTACAAATAGTCGAAATTTCGTCACTGGCCTAAGGTGTTGAAGAGTCTAATACATTCTTCTGTATCTTTCTTTCAGACAGGTTTCTTCTCGTCTCTTTCCTGGGTTGACAACTTATAAAACATTCTTAGGCCTAATAACATAACAAAAAATTCTAGTCTAGTTATTAAACTCACATCACAACGTGTCTCGCTGAGGTGTGGCCTCAAGAAACTGGGAGTTCTTTTTAAGACTGCGAGACTTTTTTTTCCTCTTCTCAGTTGCTCCAGCCATACAAGGGTTCTCATCCGCCCATGTATGGAGTACTGCTTCTCATATCTGGGGGGGGCTCTGGTTTCATCCGGCTTTGGATAGGGTAGAGTCAAAGGCCAAAAGGCTTTTATAAACTGTACTTTCTAGTTCACTTGACCCTCTATCTTTGCGGCGCGATGTTGGAACGTGCTTTATTCTCTTTTCTATAGGTACCGTAGCGGCAGTGCTCGAGGAACCTTCCACTGGGTGTAGCCACCCACTTTACGATGCCCACGAAGCACAAGGGGTTGCACTCAGAGGTGTGTCGGCACACATAGTATTGTGTGTTGATATTAGTACTCAGACTTGTTACGACCTCTAGCAAGGTGACTCTCCCTTACTTTCACCTGCCACGTCACTTTTTCGTGTGGAATTATCACTTATCTCTTACACTGTGAGTATTCCTATCAATTAATCTCCCTCACTGTTAAGCCATAGAGAAGTCACAGTTGTGCCTATCAGAGCAGTAAATTTGTCTGTTAGATGAATATTTAGACTTTCAACACCCCCTCCTTGAATAGGGCTCTGCCCGTGAGCGGCGGTGTGAAGTGTAAAAAAAAAAAAAAATCTCTAAAAAACGCAAATCTAAATATAACTCGGGGATACATTGAAAAAAAACAACCCTACACTCACACCCGAAATCTCAGACTTGATTAACAACGACAACGAAACGAAACCTACTCAAAATATCAGCACAGCAATCATAACAAATTAAAACACAAATCAATAATTTAAGCACACAAATTCCCAACCTAACCAAAACACATACTTTAAATAATTTTCAAATCCATGTAACAAAAAACTTACAAAACACAAACACCAGTAGAATGTGGAACACAATAAAAATATTAAATAGCGCAAAAAACAACCCAACTCCCACACACGAATATATCCAAAATTTCAACACTTAATCCCTACAAACAACAAAACAACATACCAACACCCTTGCAACACATTTCACAAAACAAATTCATAAACCCACCAATTAACAGAATAGGAAAATAATCAAACCACTTAAGAAAATAAAAAGCAACCACGAACAAACAATAGAACTAACTAACTCAACAAATATCATACCCACCTAAAAGTTTCTTTACCATCGAATAAAACCTTTACCCAGCAACCGGCCCAGATAACATCTCAAACAGCACATTTAAACCTTAGGAAAATACCACCTAGCTCAGTTAGCAACATATATACCGAACCAAATTCAATTCTAAATAAATGCGCATCGTTGCAATTTTGTATCATATTTATTCGAGTATTTATAGGCATGATATCACTCAATTCATCTACTTTTTTATCGTCTCCTCCAAGTTTCACTTGCAATCCACCTATTATAATTATAACTTTTAGTATAGAGGCCTTATACTGAATACTCAAACCACACATATCCAAACAAAAGTTCCAACATGGTGCTTCAAACAAATCCATTCAACCACAACAGCTCTCACAAGCATTATGCAACCAATAATAAAACGGCTTATATCTCAGACCTACACATAAAATTTATATTATATACTAATAGTAATCATTGCGGACCGCGGACTAGTTGGAGCGTGGACGCGCCAGGCGAGCCTAAGTCCTACACGACAAAGTCGCAAGCTGGGTTTTGGGTGGAGCTGTGAGCCGAAATGCTTTTTCCGTAGCGGGGCTGGAGCCGAGACCGAGAGCCGGAGAACCTGAGAAGTGCGGAGACCAGGATATCCGAAAAATTTCAAGGGGCTGCTCCGCATCGGCAAGTACAAAATTGAATAATTATTTTATTTTATTACTAAAGTTTTTAAAGCGAGTTATTTAACAGTTACATTAATAATAAAGATATACTTATATAATCCATTAGGTTTATAAGTCTATTATATATATTTCGTGACTAATATTATTTTATATATACTTATAGTATAATAAGTATAATTAATAGTATATATTTTATATATATATAAGTATAATATAATATTTCATAATATATAATAATATAAATAATTCTAATGATAATTCTAGCCAAAATTTTCAGAAATTTGCTTATGTGTATTTATTATTCAATAATAAATAATAATAAAATAATAGCTACCCCATACCAGAATATAAAAAGAGCATCCCTTCAAATCCAACAATACAGTAACCAAATCAGACTTGAGTATAACGAGAGACAATAGAATAGACTCTACCATCCCAAACCAAATCCTAGATTGCACTAATCACACAGACCACTCGTCAACCAGTACTACCAACCCCCAAATTCCCTTAAATAACATTGCTTCCGCATATGGTTCCCACTAAACAAAACATCCAAAATTTCTAAGAGTACCACTGGACACAATTACCTTTCTCAAAACACAGATAAAACACAACAACATCAGCAAACAGAAAATTAAACATCCTAAGATCCATAGCTGGCACTGACATCAAAAATAAAAATAACAAACATATACACATCACCAAATACAAACAATTTATCTGGCCATCACTGAACCAATATGGCATCACCATTTTAATTTACTTGGCATCGGTTATTAACTAGGAAACATAGAGCAAAAATTTTCATAAGCAACCCAAAATAAGGCCACTCTAGAATCATAACAGGACGTACGACTAATCAACACCTCAAACAAACACTTACACGATGAGAAACAAATAAACTATAACCCCTTTACAACACCTCCCTAAAATGATAGTGTGAATCCATTTATTAAATTCGCTAAAACACCAGTCACAACACCTCATATCACATTACCTATCATGCGTTAAGTATCGTACTAATGCACAAAATATAAACACAATCTTCCAACTTCCCCAGCTAATTCTCAATTATATTGTCATAACAAGCTCATAAAGGTAATTCACGACCTCACATAATACGTTATCTCATTTTTCCAAACATAATTATCAACACTCACCAATTCCTCAACGGAAACTTTATGTTTAGTAAATTATGAAAACCGGACAATAGAAGTATCTTAAAAGTGATGAAATAACTCAAAACATCTATCATCTTTAGCACGAATTGGATATGCGGCAACCACCCAAACTTCCAACACTACAAAAATAGATTCATATCAAACAACTACCTCTATAATCTATATACACAAATCAACCGACCCTGAAACTCTGTTATCATTACTCTTGTAGACTGCCCTTCCTAGCCACCATCCCAGAACATTCTACCAAATTAACAAAACCCTAGTCGATCTATGGATAGAGACCAGCCTCGGAATCGTCAGCTTGGTTGGCGGATGTAAACTCATATCTATTAGTTGAGAAATTCCGAGGTCCATGTGCCTCAAGAGGTGTCAAGGGGCAGCATGAAGGTATAATATCGATCTTTTCGATATAAGCCATACCTGATATATGAGATTAATTATCTCTATATATATACTGAATATATAATTAGTATATAATATATATAAATTATATACATATATTTATATTGTATTATTAGCCTAGTCTCTATATAGACACTAAATTCCCTATTTTAAATAATAATATATATATATATATATTATATAATATATATAATATTATATAATTTCTTGTAAACATATAATAACATATATATATATATATTCCTTATCATATTATAAAATTTATATATTAAATTAAATAACATAATTAAATATATTTTAATTAATATTATATATATATATATTATATTTACTCATATATATACCTCGATTATTCGTACGTACCTTTTAAAGCTCTTTCTTCCTTTGGATTATTATTATTATCCTTTCTCATTATAATATATATATATATATTTACCCTCTTTCTTAGTTGATACACATATATTTTCACATATAATATATAAATATTAATTAATTACAGCAATATAAATCACCAAAACCTATACTAATACGTAATGCATTCTTTAAATATTATATTAGTAATATGGTTACATCAACATGTATATTCTAATCATTGTGAAGGGTATAATATGAGTATAAATGTGATATATACTTATATATATCTATAACTACTTAGCTCAAGTTTAAGACATTATTATAAAACCTATATACTAATATTAATGAGAAACTCGACATAGTGTGATACAAGAGTTATTATAGTTGCCATTGATATTTAAACAACTCGTTTCAATTTAAACACAATTCTTTGCACAGAGTTATAAATAAGGACACGACTTTTCAATTTCAGAAGGCGTATAAGACTAATAAAACGAACATAGTACATGCATTTTATGCGGATTAATTTAGAATTTTTAAAGTGTTTTTGCAAAGAATTTTCTTCAAGTTTTAATATTTAGCTTAAAAAATTAAATATCTTAAAAATTTAGGAAAGAAAGTGTTCTTTATAAATCAAGGTATGTTGTGGTTTTTCAGGTTTCAAAGATTTAAAATTATAGTTTATGGAAAGTATATTCATGTCTCAATCAAAATATATTTTCATTACAGATCTCTTATTTTGCGCCTGGTAGTGTTATAAATTTATAAGATGTCCCAAAACCAAGAAAATCCCCAAAACCCAGAGAAGGAACCATATATGGAGAAATATCGCCAATCAATTGAAACATTCCATAAAAATGCGAACAAAGCTTTCCAAGAGATTGAAGTAGTAATTCAAAAGGTTATAGAAAAGCGTAATAGACAAGAAGAAAAGTCCCAAAAGAAGGACAAAATGCCCTCAAAGACTCAAGGAAATTGTCCAATCATGGAAAAATTCAACCAAAACTTTGAGGAAATTGACAAAAGCATGGAAGATATGTTCAACTCCCAGAATGAAATGTTCGATAAATTAAAGAAAAAGTGCGAAAATTGTGAAAAACAAACTCCGACGGTAAATAACAAGAAATAACTCTTAGATTGTTTAGAACTGTAGTTTTAATGGTCTTTAACAAATATTTTTTAGTTTTAATTAACAGTTCTTAAATATTTTTATGTAAATTTTTTTTATTTCGTTGTTAATGGAATAGAGCTGAACATTACTTAATTTTAACTACACTAAATTTAAGTTTTAAAATTTTTGGTATATTAATAAATTTTGAAATATTTATAGTCTTTCAATTAATGCATGTATATGTATGACTCGTAACCGGATGACCTTCCGGTATTTTGTTTTCCGGTTCAGATTTCGACAGGGACTGTCAAATTTTGCAGTGTCAAGGTAACTTGTCTGAAGTATTTTTAGTTCTTTTCTTGGTATTTTTTGGATTATTTAAGTTTTATGTTTGTATAATATAAAATACACAGAATAAATTAGGACAATGGTATTTGCAACTAGACTGGTGCAATAAATCTGTTTTACATACTTGTGTATATTATGAAAGGACTACATTTAAATTAAATTTTCAGAGATAATAAACATAAAATTTCGGTAAGGTTTAAAATTTTATAAATTTATAAATTAAAAGTTATTGAAGTAAATTTGCCGTAATATTAGGGATATAATAGTGATGGGACGATTTATCGTCATGGCCATCGGCAAAAACGTCATCGCCAATATTTTGCCATTAAGTGAGAATATATTAAGAATTTGGGATATAAAACTATAATAGTTCTGTAACAAAAAAGTTAGTTGCTCAATAAAAGAAATGAAAAAATGGGCATATATATATATCGTTTTATTTTCAAGTTGTCAACTTTCTGAGCGTGTAAATTTTAGTGCTATCTAAAATAGTAAAATACGATTGATTGTGCATTCTGAATGTGCATTCTGAATTATATAATTAGTGCGTTTTATTACTTATTAAAATTAAAAAAATTTTTTTGTATTAATAAGTAATCATACCTAGTACCGTTCCGTGTTATATGCTAAATGAAGGAGAAATTTCTATTAGGCCTTACGACCAGTGGTCTTATTTCTTTTTATGAAAAGAAAGCGACAGTCTAAGGTGTTAAAATATTTTTTAAGCGAAGCATTTTAAGTTCAGTTCGCAAAAGTACTTTCAGAATATAAAATTTGTATTTAAACGGCATAATAAGGCTTCAGTCTTTCCATATTTATCTGACTAGCATCTCTAAGAAATATATAAAGTTCTAGGAATCATTTTCGAAAATATTTTCTTAAATATTGGCACTCTTTTTCCATTGAAAAGTTTTGAGAGAAGATATTCAGTTAAACGAAGATACGTCACCAGAGGTGATTTGGTGAGGATGACCCCTCAAAACTTCCATAAATTGGGGTTTTTCTAGGTGCTGCGGCCACCTAAACACCCTACTCTTAAAGTCGTTGGGCGCACTTAATAAAACATCAAACTTTAAATGAAAATCGATTTTAAAAACTAATTAGAAGAGAAATAGAGGTCAAATTCTTATACAGAGGTCAAACTCTTATTTTTCGGTTAAGTATAAAGGGAGAGTGAAATATAGTTGAAGGAAAGCGGTGTGTTACGAAATGTAAATTAAAACATGTAGCCTAATGTTGCCAAAGTCTGACTAAAAAAAAGTCCGGGTATCCGAACATGCTAGTATGGTCTTATCTGTACCAATCCCACAATCTGGGGCTTCCAATACTGTGTTGATTGGGGAATGAAGGACAATCTAAAAACACCATACAATAATCTCCATAGCTATATCTATTGCCCAATTATTTAAATAAAACTTAGTCAGTAAAAGAACGAATATTTCAGTCAATTATAAATAATATTTGTTTATATTTATACTAAGTAATAATAATATATATCTCAATTTATATTTCCTTCTTCCTCAAATGAGTTTTGATAACGTTTAAACAAAGTTCGATAATTGATTTTAAAGATATTTTACATAAAAGTTAGGTATAATTTTGCTCCGGGCTGAGCCCCATTTAGACCCAAACTTAAAATGGTCCCAAAATTCTTAATTTTCAGCTGATTTTGACCAAACAAGAAGCAAAAGTCGTTTTCGGGTGTTTTTTTTCTGTGTCTTTAGTTATTCTTTTAGAATTTTCATTTTTTGAAAACCTATGTTTTTAACATTTTTGGCTTCACCTCCAACAATTTTTTTTTCGAAATTACTTCAAACTTGAAAGATACATGGATGTGTCCATTATCTAGGGAATGCATAAAACGTTTTTTGAATTTTGATCATAGATCCTAGCAATTGGGGAAAATTCAAAACCTACTTTTTTTTTTTGGTTTTGAAAAGGAAAAATTGAGATAATTTTTTTCCTCTAATTATGCGATCATGAAGAAATTTTCAGATCATATTTTTTGAAATTTTTTGTTCCTGAAAAGGTGAAATAATGATATATATTTTTTTTACTAATCCGATCAACATCAAATTTTCAAGGCTTTTATAGTCGGAAGTGAGTTAACATCTTTTTTAACTTAGATAATTTTTTGGCATTCTCCCAAAATATATTTTTTTAAAAATTACTCAATTTTTGTTCTTATTTTTATGTTTTATTCTAAGATTAAAATTCAAAAATAAGGTCAATACCAAAAATTATTTAAAAAAAACATGTGTATCTCCCGGCACTAACATATATCCTGAAAATTTTATCATGTTCGCATAAATATATATAAAACATTTATCGCAATTTTCTTTTATAAACCAAAATAATAACAGGATTTGAATTTCTGAACCATTGTCGGAACGAGTTCAAATTTCAAAATAAAAAAAAATATAAAAAATATAAAAAAAAAAAATAAAAAAAATAAAAAATAGCTTTCTCTAGGATAAATTTAACAAATCTATGCATCTTTACATTTAATGATCCGTAACACAAAGTTGTAATGGTGAATGCACAAAAATGTGAGTGAAAAATTTTTCATAAAATATGAAAAGTTTTAAAATTTAATGATAATACATATCAGAAAAAACACCCGAAAACGACGGTTATCTAAAGGGCAGAAAAAGCAAAACAGTTTGCTTCTTGTGTTGTCAAATTGGTAATATATGAAAATTAAGAAGTTTTCCTTTTTTAAGGTATATGGATGAAAATGGGCTACTCTTTAGCAAAACATGAAACCCTTCTTATAAGTTCGAAATATATATATATATATAATTAATTATATATATATATATATATATTATATATTATATATATATATTTATTATATATAATATATATATATTAATTATATATATATATATATATATATATATATACGTTAATAATATCATAAATAATATAATATAATATATATATATATATTTAATTATTAATACAATATTATTATATATATATATATATATATTTAATATATATAATATATTAATAATATATATTAAATTATATACTATACTTATTATATATATAGCCTGTTATGTTTTAAGCCTCCGTCTATCAGTTTTGAATTTTTTTTTTTTTTTTTTTAACATATTGCTTAGTAGTATATACTAACAATGAATTTCAGTGGTGATGAACGTGATTCAAAAGTTCGAAAATATTTTAAATATTTTATTTAAAATCACATTCTATACAATAAAATTTTAAAAATGAAATATTACTCCTATTGTACGACATTACAGAAAAACCAATTACATATTTGAAATAGGCGTAGATTTTTTATTTACAAAAATGTGAAAAAAGCAAAATAAAAAAAAAAAATATTACTTAATGAAAATATCTCAAAAAGTATGACACTTACATAAAAACAAATTATATTTGGAATCAGCGTAAAGCTTATTACAAAAATGTAAAAAGAAATAATATAAAAAAAATAATTAAAAAAATAAAAATAAAAAATTAGGGGTTCGAGCCGAACGGGGACAGGAAATGAAAAGCATTTTCTAAAATGATTTTTTATTTATTTTTTCCCCGTAGGGGAGGGCGGAGGAACCCTCGCGACACACAAATACCAATGAGCGGGGGTTCTCGGAGACCCTTCCCGGAAGGGGAAATAGTTCCTTACCCTGTCGTTTACCCCTCCGGTTATAAAAGGCGATGGAGGACCCCGATTCTCTGCCATCTTTGCGGTTTACCGTTGGGTGAAAATATTAGTTAAAAATTTTTTTTTTTTTTAAGGAAACTGGACGAGTCGTAAAAACATTAAATCTGGGTACCCTATATATTTTTTGAATCATGTTTTTCACCCCTTAAATTGGCTGTTAGGACTGACAATACTAATAAATATTATAAATATACAAAAAAACAACAAACAAATCTAAAACAACACTCAGATTATCCATACAAAGGTCCTATTATTGTAATTATATATAATATAATATATTATTAATTATATATATATAATATATTTATATATATATTAATATAATTTATTATATATAATATATATATATATATATTATATATATATATAATTATTATATATATTATTAATATATTTATATTATATTATTAATTAATAATATGTATATATAGTATATATATATAATATATATATATATATATATATCATATTATATATATATATATACTCATATATATATAATATATATATATAGATTAAATTATAATATTATATATATATATATATTATTAATTAATATTAATATATATATATATTAATATATATTAATAATCATATTATTTAATTAAATTATATATATAAATATATATATATTAATACTATATATATTTGTGTAAAATAATGTCGTGTAATAATGTGTGTAAAACTTAATAAACTAAATTTACTAGAATTAATTCGATACGATATATAAAACGAACTCTAACCAAGTTTACCTTTCTTTCTCCCGTTGAGTGATCAGATTTTCATACTGTATTGTAGTAGGTTTCTTTGTTCTCTATGACTAGTCAAATCAATAGATAAAATGATTTTTTCAGTCTACCAAGATTTTTTTAATGATTTCGATGGAGCCATTCATACTGAACGCCACGACGGTAATGAATAACATCTAGCTTTACGTGATTTTGAAACAGAATTTTTGGCTTAATTGGAACTATCTCAGAATGATGTTTACCTGTGACATGAGAGGATTGCCTCAGGTGCGAATTATTAAATATAAAAAAATAAACCATTTTCCTACTCGAGCTAGGCAACACAAAACTGCCGTCATATTTATCAACTCGTCACGATTTTAACAACTTGAATAGTGTAATTATACAGTGTATATTAACCGCTCAAAGCCCTTTTAATGCATTCGAACAATGTGAATTCATGAAGACACTAACCGGAAACTTGCTTATGAAGATATTAGTATTCTCAGAAATGACAGTCAGTCAAGGAATAAAATGATGAAAGCGACGATATTGATAATATATTGAACAGAAATTATAATAAAAATTCACTTTTCAACAAAGATTAACTTTATTTGAAAACCTGAAACAAAACAAACAATTATTCACCTTCTCATTCTTATTATGGAGTACTGATTATTTGTCAACCTCCCCCGTCCCTTTCAATTCTTTATTTCACCCATCAAAGATAGCATCCCTCAATTTTGGGGGAGATACGTCGGACGAAAAAATATGAAGAATATTTAAAAAAAAAATGCAAATTATGAAACTTTCAAGAAAAATTAGGTTACAAAATCTCAAAATCTATTCAGCTTCAAATCTAAATCCATGATAGCACCACCATTAACCCGTCATCATGATATACCAATTTTACTTGTGTGAAAGTGATGAATGAAAATATCAGCTGTCTATGCAGGCATCGATAATTTTCTATAAAAATACGTCAAAGGGGAAAATGAGTAAATTAAATGCAAAAGACGTAGAAAAATGATATATATAGATATATATATTATCATATTATATATATATATATATAATATAATAATATATAAATGTATATATATTTATATATTATTATATGATATATATATATATGTGATATATGTAAAACCCAATATTTCAAGTATTAATATATATAATATATATATCATCTTATATATATATCATTACTATATATTAATATTATATTATATATATATATATTAATATAATATATATATAAATATAATATATCATTTAGTAATTATATTAATATATATAATATATTATTATCTATATAAAGTGATCACTAAGTATCCATTCACCTTCAAACCCAAAAAAAAAATCATTCACTACCGAACTTCACTAATTCTCATACATTTTAATTCACTTCCCTACTAACACAGCATCTCACTCCATCTATCTTTACCTAAAAGGATAACACTATCAAAAACTTTAATATCTGTTATACAATAATTATAAACAAAAAAACACCATTAATTAAAAACCATATACATATCCTTCACCACACTTTCACCGCAGTGCACCTTAAATAACTATTTTAAATAAATCTTTCTCACATCTCAAATCACTCCCAATTTAATAATAGAGAGGTAAGCCTTCACGCTCACCATATCCAATATCATAGGTACAACGCTCCCAAGTGCCAACTACAGAGGCATCTCAAATCCTCTCAAACCAAACCTTGGAAAGCTAAACCATCCTCAACAACCTAAATCAATACCATACCAATAATTCCCAACCCCAAACAACTACATACACTTCCCCCCGATATCCCTAAACATCCTGCTCATCCAATTTACACGCACAAATTTACTTTGGCTTCCACTTTTACACCGACCTAAATACATCATGACCACCCCACCTATCATCATGTTAAATATTCAAAAACTCTAAATAAATCACACCCATGCTCTCAGAAAAACATATTACAAATTTACTAAAAAAAATACAGACTAATCGTGGCATATTTTGACTTTAACGTTTACATCAAATTCTGCCTTTAAATTCTAAAGAGAAATCTCACAGTTATTTTTATGACATTATCAGTTCAAAGTTGTAAATCTTGTGAATTTTCCCTTTTTATAAAATCTGAAAACAAATATCTTTATCAGACATTATCATTGCAATTTTTAAATATCAAAATCGTCAGTAATTTGGTAATCTCTCTCTCTCTCTCTCTCTCTCTCTCTCACACACACACACACACACACACACACACACATACTGTACACACACACACACACACACACACACACACACACACACACACACACACACACACACACACACACATTTATTTTATCGTCGTTTTGCTCACACCCAATTATCTCACAAAAATGGTATCAGAAAAAATAAAATATTATATAATCATCCTTATCTTCTTATCTTAACTAAAATATAGACGAACCAGTCTGAAGATTGGATACTATCGAAAAAACAAAGTTTACCATTTACTATATATATATATATATATATATATATATATATATATATATATATATATATATATATATATATATATATATATATATATATATATATATATATATATATATATATATATTTTTGTTATAAAGTTATCTATATATATATATATATATATATATATATATTTATATATTTGAGTTATTGTACAGGACACACATTAAGTTTTCACAAACAAACATAGCGATCCCACTGGGTTATAAATATATATATATATAGTAGTATAAAGTAAAGATATATATATATATATATATATATATATATATATATATATATATATATATATATATATATATATATATATATATATATATATATATATATATATATATATATATGTATATATATTTGAAAGTCATTCAGATTTAAGGATGGCTCACAAGTTTTGTCTTAATTTGGGTTATATATATATACATATATCTTTGTATTTATATTTAAATATATATATATATATATATATATATATATATATATATATATATATATATATATATATATATATATATATATATATATATATATATATATATATATATATATATATATATTCTGGTCTAAATGGAGTTCACCATGGTTGGGTATTCCTCCTATTACACATTGAATTGATTAAATGCCATAATAAACTTATACACTGTGTTTGAAAATGTTCAAGTCATAAGAAGTGGGGAAAATAAGAAAGGGAAGAGTTTTCCAAGCTTTGAACTTTATCAATTTAATGCATATAAGATTGAGCACTGCGATCAAGTCTAGGGTCAGCGAGTTTGACAGAGAAAGTATAAGACTGGGCTAATAAATCAGTCGCACGAGGACTCCGCAAAGGGAAAGATATGTGATTAGAGAATCCGTAAACACAGCGTTTATTTTAATATCGATAGTATAAGGAGCGATTCAAAAGTTCTAAGCATTAAAAGTGATTGTAGAAGATCAGTGAGAGCAGGAGAATTGACAAGGCGAAAAGCTTTAGACTTCTCCCATTTAAGTAGGGCTGTGTAAGTGAAATCACCAAAGATATGGGAAGCGTACTCCATGCAAGTGAGATAAACAATGAGATCTTTCCAAGAAAGGTCAAGAAAAAAGTAAATATCAAGAAATTTATGAGCAGGGGATGATTTGAATATGTGCAATTACGAAATTTTATATTAATTATTTGAAAGTTTATATCGAGTAGTTAGATAAAGATATTAGTTTTTGAGGTGTTGAAAACCACCATGGGACCTCCTACCCAATTAGAAATACGAAGAAGATTAGATGTCATTTGCTCCAAGGTCATCCTTCTGATATTGGCTACTTAACGCTGAATGAAACTCACTTCAAAATGAAAGGAATAAATGATGGGATAAATTGTAAACAAAAGTGTAAATATGTGATGAGAGTAGTGACAGAACCTTTATGCAGATTAGCCCAGCCCTTTTTTTTTATATAAGCCTAATTATGTACACGTGTGCACTTATTTACTTACATGTGTGTGTAAGTGCGTACATACGTTTATGTGCATCTGCCCATGAATGTATTTTTGTTTTTGTCGTTGTTTATTGTTTGGTTAGATAGTTGTTATTGATGACATACACACACAAACACACACACACACACACACACACACACACACACACACACACACACACACACACACACACACACACACACACACACATTAAATATTTATATTATTTGTTGGATGAAATGTGTGCATATATATATATGGGAGATAGAAGGTTATATATCTACTATATATATATATATATATATATATATATATATATATATATATATATATATATATATATATATATATATATATATATATATATATATATATATATATATATATATATATATATATATATTATTTTTTTTTAATTTCTTAGTTTAAATTATTTTAAGCTTTAAATAATATGTTTGCACAAGTTATAAGCATATACAGCAAAATGTGCGAAGTCCGATTCGAATCTGTTTCAACCGACCGAAATAGGCTACTCCGTGGAGACTCGATCGCTCGCCCCTCTTGCGCCGCAGTCTCTCGATAGCGTGAGCCCGTGGTGTTACCCACTGAACCATCGATGCTATAAGAGACGAGGCAAGATTTGTATTATACAAATATTGCTTTAGTGCAGATCTTTATCATTATTATTATTATTATTATTATTATTATTATTATTATTATTATTATTATTATTATTATTATTATTATTATTATTATTATTATTATTATTTATATATATATATATATATATATATATATATATATATATATATATATATATATATATATATATATATATATATATATATATATATCTATATTCAGAATATATATATATATATATATATATATATATATATATATATATATATATATATATTAATATATATATATATATATATATATATATATATATATATATATAGTTCCTTCATGCTTGAGGGGGATATAATTTTCGCAGCCATTTCAAACTTGGAACACCTATAGCGGGTAGTGTCACCCTTGAGCTGCTGTTAGTTATCTGCTTACACTCTTAGGGGAAGGTGACCCCCTTTCCCCTGAATTAAACGAAAACAACAAGAAAAGCAACCTAAATAACAAAATATTACGTCATCAATATGATGGCGTCATTCCTTGGCTCTCACTAATAATAATAATAATAATAATAATAATAATAATAATAATAATAATAATAATAATAATAATAATAATAATAATAATAATAATAATAATAATAATAATATTCACA
>JABUQX010070454.1:30000-35455 GCA_015478945.1 Trachelipus rathkii | reverse complement strand
AATATATAGAATCGATATCATGGAAGATAGAAATTTAATTTATAATTCATTTAATTAATTAATTTAATTGTTGGATATTTAATAATATATATAATGATTTTCATATAATTTAATAGTGTATTTATTTTTTATTAATAATATAATATAGATTAATATTTTATAGATAGGATATTATTTCGAGAATATAATATAGAATAGTAATAAGTTGTTGTTATTATTTGGGTTGTTCTCTGATTTAATAGTATATATTTTTATATTGTGGTACTCTGATATAATATATAATCGTGTTATGTAATATTAATAATAAAATAGTATAATAGGGTGATATATTTAATAATAATAATTTTTGCAATAATATAATTAATGAAAGGCTGACTTTTGACGGTCATAAAAGTCCAGGCTGCGAAAGTCGGAGTCGGATCGTGAGTCGGAGTCGTGGGGTCGTGCATTTTTCAAGAGTCGAGTCGGAAGTCGGAGTCGAAATTCTTGTGCGCATGTGGATCTGGAGTCGGGTTGAGTCGACAAAATTCTTGTGTAAAGGGAGTCGAGTCGGTCGGAGATCGAAAATTCTGTGTAGGGAGTTGGACGTGGAGTCGGAGTCGATAAATTTGTATAGAACTTATTATTATTATTATATTATTATTTATAATTTATTATTTTGTATTTATTTTTATCTATTTATTTATTAATTTTATTATTTTTATTTAATTATTTATTATTATTATATTATGTTTATCTTATTATTATTACTATTACTATTATATTATTTATTTATTATTATTTTTTTATTTATCATTATTAATTATTTATATTATTATTTTTTTATTTAAATTTATTGTTATTATTTATTTATTTATTATTATTTTATTATTATTGCATTGGTCATTATTATTATATTTTTACTATCTGAGGAGACACTACGTATGGTACACCTGTTAGTTTAATGGTCTGCTTTTATGAATTGAATATGTCATATAGTTTGTGTTGCGGAATGTGTTTCGCGTTCTGCGCCGTCATCTTATTGTATTTACTATTGATGTTGTACGGTATGGTGATGTGTTATGACTATCCGCGGATTCTTTATAGGTGAGAAATTTCGACTATCTTCGCGGTATTTGTGGTTAGGGGATTTTATATGTCTTATTTAGTCTCACATGAGTTACTTTTAATATTTATTTTAATAATATATTTATTATATTATTATTTTTATATTATATTTATATTATATATATTATATTATAATATTTAATATTATAATTTTTATAATTATATATATATATTTATATTATAGTTTATATATATATATTATTAGTATTATTATTAGTATTATATCATGTATTTTTATATTTATATTTATTATATATTATAATTATTAATTATATATATATATTTATATATATTATTAGTGTTTTTCACCCTTGAGAATTATATATAAATATATGTATATATTTATATATATATTTACTATTTATATTTATATTATAATATATATATTATATATATATATATATAATATATTTATTTATATATCTATATATATATATATATTATTATAATTAATAATATTATTATTTATTATATTATATATTATAATATATTATATATACATATATATATAAAGAAGTTGGAAGTTTCTTAGCTGTCAGGACAAGTGAAGATTTTCTTCGCATGGTTTATAGGGCGACAGAGCTAGCAACCTTGTCCTTCTTTTTGCTTGTATTACTCTTGGACCAGAGTTGAGAATCTTATGCGCCTATAGAAGCAAGATCCTCTGGAGACCTCTCTGGGTGAACGAGTTTTGAAGCATAATGAAAGAAGATGCTAGTTCTACTGAAAGGAGGAAAACCCTACCTGAGATTATTAACCAGAGGACTGGCATCGGAAACAATTGCGAAAAGAAATGGTTTTCTAAAATGCTCTAGGGTTAAGAGTTTCGGGCCAAAAGAAGATGTTGACCAACTGACAGGGCGAAAGCCTTTCCTGGGAAGTTGTTAATATATATATATATATAATATATATACTATATATATATATATATATATATATATATAATATACTATATATATTATATAATATATACTATATTATATATATATATATATATATATATAGGTATATGTATATATATTTATAATTATATATATATACTAATATAATATATATTATATATATATATATATATATACTACGTATATATATAATATATATAATATATATAATATATATATATATATATATATATATATATATTATATATATATTGATAATATAATATACCTGTGTTACCAGATTGCGAGATATGGACCCAACTCTTTTGCGCCCCACCAATCTCTTTCCCCAGCCTCAACCCATTTGAAAAAAAGGTTATATGTAGAATAATACTTGAAATTAATAATTCTCAAATTATGTTAAAAAACTAAAGCTTCTGAGCCCTTTAAAGGGAGAGTTTGCTTCTCTTTTCTTCGTAAATGAGATCTGCATCGCTGAAAAGATGCTCGCCAGTTACACTTATTGAAGGGCATGCCAAGTATTCCCTGCCGAATTCTGCAAGATGTGAAAAACTTTTACAATTTTCACGCCATCAAACCAATGGAATCTTTATCCGATTCCAAGAGTTTTCGCTTTTGATAATCTCGATCATGACAGAATGTCTTTACACTCTCTGAACCAAGATCTTCATCGCTGCAGAAGCCAAAAGAAACGTTCATGATTCTGCGAATGGTTTTGCTAACCAGATAGTAAATGTGTGTCTGTTTCTGCAATCTTTTCTTTTTTATTGGCTGGTGAAATTTCTGGCTTTTGCAGCATTCTCAACATAGGCATACTAAAGAGAATTTTAATCTTGTGAAACACGTGTTCAAGAAATTTTTTTTTGTATCTAGGATCCAGAAAAAGTTACTATTGCAGATGCGTAATCGTTTTTGCGCAGATTTTGAAATCTATTACCAATCTCCAGCATTAGTGTTTCTGTCATCTTTGAAAGTCCTTACTTTTAATATCAGCATTTAGCACAGCTTTCATTGTTGCAACTAGAGGAATCTAATCTGGCAAAACAAGAATTTCTGAGATAATTAGTCCTTAGTTACCTCTTCAAGACGGTTTAAGAAGACTAATACAATTACCTAAAATCGTTTTATCATCACCTGTCAAGCCTTTCACCTTTGTGTTGTCCGAAGCGTAAGGGCAGACAGCTTCATTTATTTTTCCCCATCCTCTCAGTATTGTACCAACTACTATTCCAACGAGTCTGAACATCTTGCGTTACAGAAAGTTGAGGAAAATTTAGTCTCACATAATTCATAAATGAATACTATCCGCTATCCGCAAAAAAAAATATGCGGATGCGAATGCAAATGCGGATGCGGGTTAGAGAAAACATTATTGGCCGAATGCGGTATCTGCTATAGCTCTAGCTCTTTACGGTTTTACCGTAAGCATTTGGAAAATAGATTCATTGGAAAAGTGGTATATTTTTTTATTATTCTCAAAAGCAAGCAAAAAAAAAAATAGTTGAAACAAAAAAATGTTTTATTGTAATTTTTAATTTGACTGCTGGAGTCGGAGTCGGAGTCGGAGTCGGAGTCGGAGTCGAAAATTTTTGTTTAAGTGGAGTCGGAGTCGGAGTCGGAGTCGAAAATTTTGTTTAGGGTGAGTCGGAGTCGGAGTCGGAAGTCGATTTATTTTTTTTCGATGGAGTCGGAAGGTCGAGTCGGAGTCGAAAATCCAAATTTGAATTAAGGGAGTCGGAGTCGGAGTCGATAGAAATTTATTTTACGACTCCGCAGCCACTGGCAAAAACAACTAAAATATAAAAAATACAACTGAATATAACTAAAAATATAACTAAAAATAAATACTCGTAACTTTGAAATGAACTAGGTGTTGTTAATAATAATAACTAAAAAAAAAACTAAGAAAACTAAGTACAAACCAAATTATAAATTAATATCCTTGGCTCTAAGGCCACAAAACAAACCATTTGTTAATAAAATACCTATAAACCAGTACTAATAAGCTAAAACATGCTTTTATTAAACAAATATTAACAGATTATAAACACGCTAAGAGGTACTAAAAAGCATATGTTGCCGGATTATAAACAAGTACTAAAGAACGACGATGTTGCCAGAATAAACGAGTTCGAACTGAGCCAGAAATTGCCAATAAAGCAAAATTAAAACATCAAAAATAAATATAAACTCATTATCATTGACTCTAAAGTTTCTGAACAAACAATTTGTTGACTAAAGTTGCTAAATATGTTGCTAGATTACCAATAAACTAGCTCTTATAAGGAAGATAATGCTATTAAAAAATTGTAAACAGATTTTAATAACACTAAAGGCTTTAAAAAAAAACAATTTTAGTTCCAAATTACTAATAATCTCGTTAAAAATGTAAAAAAATATTGCCATTATTAATAAATACGTACCAAAGAACCAAAATCTTACCAAACTATTAATTAATTTGTGCGAATGAACCCCTGATATTGTCAGCTTATTAATAAACTCGCACGAAAAGTTGCCAGATGGTTTCTAAAAAAGTACGATAAAAAACGTAAATTAGCTTTAATATAATAATAATAATAATAATAATATAATAATATAATAGATTAATAATAATAATAATAATAATAATAATAATAATAATAATAATAATAATAATAATAATAATAATAATAATAATAATAATAATAAACCCTGATATTGTGAGCTTATTAATAAACTCGATATGAAAGTTGCCAGATGGTGCTAAAAAAAGTAATATAAAATAACCCAGTATTGAGCTGACTATAAAGCTCGTCGGGCATTTAATGCAAATGAAGAACCACAAATAATTAAATGGAGATGTTTCTCTCTTAATTTATATTTAAATTATGAACCTCTTTCCTTTTTAGAAATCGAGGAAGGTAATCTTCGTAATTATTATTATTATTATTATTATTATTATTATTATTATTATTATTATTATTATTATTATTATTATTATTATTATTATTATATTTATTATTATAATTATTATTATTATTATTATTATTATTATTATTATTATTATTTATTATCATTATAATTTTAATAATCTTATCATTATTATTATTATTATTATTATTATTATTATTATTATTATTATTATTATTATTATTATTATTATTATTATTATTATTATTATTATTATTATTATAATTATATTATTATTAATATTCCTTATTTATTATTATTATTAATTAACTTATTATTATTATTATTATTATATTATTATTACACTATTATTATTAATTATTATATTATTATTATTATTATTATTATCTACTGACTGACTACTACTAACTAACTAAACACTTACTTCTCACTACTACTGACTACTGACTAACTACTACTTCTACTAATAATAATAATACAAACACTGTAATATAGTAGTTACCAACATTGATGTAATATTAATAATAATAGAAAAT
>JABUQX010070454.1:0-25000 GCA_015478945.1 Trachelipus rathkii | reverse complement strand
ACTATAACATACTACAAAACCAACTGAACTAGTAATCACATCCACAGTAGAATAATATTAACTACAATTCGATAACATCCTAATATATAAAATATATTATAATCTTTATAATATAAAAAACATAGAAACTATAAATGAAATCACCCTAATATATATATATACTTATCTATTGTGTCAGTCCAGCAGGAGTTTTATTGTAATAGCAATGAACAAATAAGTAGTAGTAATATCATGGTTACTGAGCCTGACTATATATACTACCAACAAGTATTAACAGTATATATTAGACTTTAACTATGATAGATCGGAAACGCACAAGAATATCAAAATAATTAACTTTAATAAGTTAAAGTAATCATTACTTCATACAATATTATAAACAATAAGTGTTTAACACGAAATCACTATTTCCTATCATACTTATATATTAGATACACATTTTCCACATGAGAACTAAAACAGTAAGACATAAAACCCTCAAAGTTAAATAACTCACCTGGGTAAATAATGAGATATAGACTATTCTACATAGTACCTCCACAGTTAATTGATAAGTTCATAATATAACATATAATTCTAAGGTATACAAATGATCGGTAAAAACATCTTATTGTATCCAAGGTACAACCAGTCGGGTATATTTAACACTTATTAACAGTAACCAGTACAAGGTCAACGCTGAGCGGATCCAGTTGTTCAGTATATTATAGTTAACTACCCTGATACTGTTATAAACAGCTGGGGCGACAAATCTTTAGGTAAATTATCCCAACTATGTTCTATTTAATGCAATGTATAACGTAAATATAGTAATAAAAGGTAAGCCACAATGAGGGTAAAGATAGTATGCATAAGTGCGGAATAATATCAGTACTACTATATATCATAACATCTAAGCTTCAAACACGGTAAAAGTGTCCATCTATACATTATCAGAACTAGACCAGTTATGACAACCTATTTTCCCAAATATATATCACACTAAACATCTATAACGAGAACATCCCCTCAAAACTATAATATTTAATAGTCACAGGAATCATGTCATACTAGTTTACAACAAATACACTTTATATGAGTTACAAGAAACAATAGTTAATTTATTAATACCGGAATATGAGGCCCGTATTACGCTTTTATCGAAGGTAGTACTTAAATAAAAAATATTAGTAATTAGCTATCGTACAATATGGATAAAACCGATCACCACGGGATAGTTAGTAAATAGATAAAAACCCTAGTACCAATGGAGAAGCAGGCATCATTCCGATTAGTGAAGACTATGGTATAAATTGAGTATATAAATATAACAAGACAATCACCAACTCAGCAGATATAAACTTGAAAACACGCATAATACCCAACCAAGAAATTCCCAGAAAGAAGGCTAAGATAAGTTGGGGAAACCTGAGAACTATGAATATATAAATAGTCAAATACCAGAATTTATTATTACAACGAGAAGTGAGTAAACAAGCATGGATAAAATGACTTAAACTATGTACGCCACTACAAACAGATAATCAACTATAATAGCTATATACAGGGTACCATATATGTACCTTAACCGGACAAGTGAGAAAAATATCATATAAGGTATTACTAGATAAACGGACCAAAGCAAATATATTGTATAGCTCAAATGAGATGATAAACCATGTATAATTAACAATATAGTTATTAGGAGTAATTGTAGACAACCAATCTTGACGAGGATCCCACAATAATATGCGATATCTATAAAACATCATCCCTAAATACCAAATCGTAAAATATTACTATGAAACGAATGAAAAGACCTCATACCTACCTATATATAAATATACAATTTAAATATATAGTATTAAGTAAAACAACCATTATTATAATATTATGAATAGTTTACACTAAAGTGTCTATATAATCATAACGCATTATAAATTAAAAGTTATGTTACAGTAACAATAAAAGAGATATATCTAAAAGTCCAGTAAACACTTAACATTGTGTATTAAAAGTCCGCTTATCTGTATATCATCGGTCTTAGTATATGTACGAGCTAGATCCGAATACCGCCAGTCCTTAACATGCTATAATAATCCACAAATATTATTCTGTAATACAGATTAAAACTTATATTCTGGATGATCGTTCAGCCTTCGAAAATCGTTCAACATTGATCATGGTAACGTCAATCAATCATTAATCATCCATCACATAACGCAACAAATTTATACATCGGTATAAATAAAATTTAAGTAGTCACAGTTGCCAATAATCATATATGTAATTAATATATCCGTACACAAATTTCTCCTCATATCATATACCAATATACCACTATGAATTTAACCTAATCAATAATATAAGCTATCTCTCAGTACATTAGTGCGAGTTTAAGACTATAAAATTATAGATTTTATTCATCGTACTTCAAGCATAGGTATACCTCCGTTAGCACAACACAGAGAACACGATACTATCTTTAACATCACAAGAAGTGATTGATAATATCAACCACCTTAGCTTCACAAGATAATTATGATAAGTAATATTATTGGGATATAGACCCTTATATATAATTAAAAATATCATATATATATTCAGTATCTCCATGACAACCAATGATAATAATATATAAATAGTTATTAATTATATAGTAAATTATATTAGTATTATATATATACATAAATTAACAGATCATATAACTGAGATATATATAGTATAAATATTATAACTAAATATAACTAATATATATAGTAGAAATAGATAATAAATTATACCTAATTGATATTATTATAAGAACTACATATGGGTTTCATTATCTATATTAACAATAAATAAATTATAACAATACTAATTATTATAAACATATATATAAGATAGACAATATAGTTATATTAATAAATTATAATAAAATATAATAATCTTGCAAACATATAAGTATAAAATATATAATATATATATAACATAGTACTATATAATAAATCACAAGATATAATTTCTTCATAGATACTTTATAATAATTAATATAATATCACACATGTAAGCGCTATATAAATATATATGAATAATAAATTCTATTCGCTAATCTTTAAATTATATAGATAGTTTGATATTATAATAATTAACGAATTTATAAAAGACTTAGAGGTATAATATAAAAGTAATATTACTTACCTTATATATGCATCCATTTGAAGTAAATATATCATAAGACATAAAAGTATAGATACCTATTATTAAATTTATATGACGTATTATAGAGTATTATATCTTCTACAGACTTTTTATTTACTTGATTATAAAACAACATATAATGAGATTACTTATATATAAGAGTATAGTATATGTTATATATATAGGTAGATTCATCCAGAATATATATATATATTGAATAGTAATAATATATTTAATAGGTAATTTCTTTAATCATATCTTATTAGCAAACAGTATACTACAGCTAGCAGTATATTATTAATTTTATATATATATAATACTTAATGTTAGGTATACACTAGTAATAATAATTAACCTATATATCTTCTAATATATTTTTTAGATTAGTGATATTATATAATAGCTATATTAATATATATACTATTCGAATAATATATAGTACTATGAATACTATAGATCATCAAATCTCATATATATAACTACATAATTATAATTGACTGACATAACGTCTAGTATATCTTAATTAATAATAGCCTACAACTATTATATTGATAATAATCATATTGACGACGAATGTTATGATCACAAAATGATGAAAACATTTAATACACTGCAGCATGTGCTACACAGAACCTATATCCTTGGATTTAGTCATATAGCTTAGGCTAAAATTGATACTTAAGAATAAAATAAGTAATTAATAAAAAAATATTTTTTTCTTTACATTTCAAGTCAATTCAGTTAAGAGATTTCTTGTTTACAACGATTGATTCAGCTTTTAAAGGTTATGAACAATTTCTCCAAGCGTCAAATAATAGGTATCAGCTATTAACCAAGGATTTCATTAAATTTCTCTTATATACCTAAACATAGGATAATTTACTAAATCCCATACGATTTACTAAACAAACATATGAACGACCCTCACTCAAAATTCACATTAACATTGCTGATAGTCGAACTTTTACAACAAATTATATACATTTTGAAAATGAACACAGGCAGAATTACCACAATCATAAAAACTTTTTTTTGTAGATATATTAATAATTATACAAGATGAAATTAAAAATTAGAAATTATATGTATTTATAGCACTTATGAGCCTCACTATATATTAAAGACACCTTTATCTCAAATTAAGATAATTGCTTAGACTATTAAATTTATACTTTATTTAATAAATAATATGATAAGTACAATTGATCATAATCTGTTAGAATATTGCAAATTATAATATACTAATATAGAAAGCTTATCATATTACTTATTCAACTAACTCCCATGAATCACAGATGAATATAGACTTACTTGTTACTTGGTCCCCATGTAGAGTACAACATTGATCAAACGTGAGCATCACTATCTAACGTAACGTATAATTAATATAGGTTCTAATAGAGAGATGAGAAGTAAATAAATAAATTAATAATAATATATAATTAAATATAATTAACTAATAACTAATATAATTATAACTAATAATAAATATATAACATAAAATATATAAAGTATACCAAAGAATTTTCATTTTATATAAAATAGACATACTTTATGTACTTATGTCACAAAATATTTCATTCACACATACCTTATTTATTATTACTAAATAATAATCATATATATATATACTAACATAAGTACGAGCAATATCTTTAAAAAGAGGTATATGATTAACATACTATTTAATAAATTATAATGTTCATTATATAATATAATGTCTTTGTTCGTTTACCCTATATGAATTACTGTACTTAACTGACACCAATACAATATAGTATCTATGACGAGAGGATCACGAGATTAATCAGGGATACGAACGTACTAATGATGAGGAAATATATGGTTCCAAAGACTCTAGACTACTGAGTCGCGATGAATCAGTTAAGTATCCTATGGTTCCCAGTTTATGGGTAACTTATTATAATAGCTATTCAATTCTCTTCATTGAGGACGAAAGGGAAATAATTTATATCGTGAGCTGGAGATGCCGGCGGAGAGAGCTCCAGGATATATATATTTATAACACTCTTGTGCAATGTTAAATTGTGAGTACATTTGCTGTACTGGATCAGTAGTTCTTAATATTGGACTCAGGTCAATAGCTTAATACAGAATATATATTTAAGCTAACAAGAGAGTCTTTCACGATACTGATATTCCATCATCGAATATCTCAACTTGCCATCAGAAACGACGAGGAATGATATAAGATTCATCTAGGAGTTAGTATACTCATTTAGCTCTAAGTGCTTATACTTCCCAAATCCATCCAGTGATGTATTCCATTTCCTAAGAAAACTGTAAATAAAGAAATAAGTAAGAGACTTAAACCATAAAAAAAAAAGGCTCCTTTGGAGCCACATTTATTCCATAAAGAGATAATATAAATAGATCTAAATGAAACAACTCAGTAGCTTGATATAATTTATTATTTATATATACTGCCAATATTCAAATACTAATAATAATAATTAAGTATTAATATATTCTATGTTAAAGCTTGAATATTACATTATTACATATAATGATTATCGTTCTTTTGCATTTTGTCTCCCTACATGTTAAGTATTAAGAATCTATCAATTATTTACGATAACGTTTTTCCGTAGCACAAGATCGACACGATTACGACATTGACTTCACACTTATTCTCTAAATGAACTTGTTATACTATCTCATTAACAACAATCATAGCTTGATGTTCCAAGAGTTAGGAAACACAGGGTACATATATCTGGAATTGTTTATCAGATGCCTTAATAGAAGGTAAATATAAAATAGGAAGGAGAATAAATGATGATATGAGTTATCTAAGAAATATTTTATATTTATATTGATAGTAACTTTAATAAAGAAAAGATGAGAATATAGATAGATTAACATTTCACGCGAGTTCTCTTAACATGTAGTTATGTAGATAGATTGTTCAGAATGATATAAGAATATACATACCCCGTACTATATTCATCACAACATTATCTTATACTACTATTCAGACGCATATACTTATACGACTAGATATACTTAATATATAATTAAATACCTTTATTACCTATAATTAACATAACTAATTTACATAGAAGATTCTTCTATAACTTATATATATATAATATAATATAGCACAATAGGTATATAATTTAAATAATATATACTATAATACTGTAAAATATACTATGTATACTTATAATTAATATCATAACTAATTAATATTCAATCCGTATTACTATATATATAGAAGATTACATATCATATTAATTAAATTATAATATAGTCATATATAAAGTTAAACATCATATTAGTCTCATTCGATAGGCACTCTTTACACCGTTAACATTCCCTATCCTCATAACTTGGGTAGCGAGCATTGAAATATTTAACTCAAATATTAAGTACATCAATTCTAAAGGTAAGTTCGCAACACACCGATCCACGAGCTTACACTTATACCTGTTAGCAAAATAACGCGGAACCGAAATCACAGAGTACAGTCCATCTTACACACAAGCTACGCTACCAGATCGGTTTCAGTGTTCTCCGCAAATCGGCCTCAAGACCTTACTTCTTACTCAATTAAGACACGTAGCCATAGCAGCTCTAGACAGGTCTCCCTGATCCGACATATTCTGATATATACAGTATCACAGTTATCATCCACCAAGTTCGCCGCCACGTACGAGCAGTATAGAGCGTATCTTATATCCTAATGTAAGGTAAGAACACCTATCGATCAGTAACCCGAGCAAACAAATAGTAAAGAAGAGGTAAATATATTTACCATACACAGCAATCCATTGAGAGAAGTCAGCGAGCCAAAAGCATTACGCAGTCATGTGGCGCTGAAGGTTTAGAGTGACGGGGAACCAGGTTTGAGCACAACCAAGAAGAGCAGCATGAAACCTCCGCAGCAAGAATCACCATAGATATCCAGGATAAAATACGCACCTCATAAGTAAAGCCTAGTCTAACCACATAAGGGAATATAGTACGGCAAATACGCACGACTTGCATATATGACTACCGACAAGACAGTGAAGAGAGATCAGAGGAAATGAGCATCGAGTGATTAGAGTATGTCATGATCAAAAATCAAAGACGCAACTAATAGTCCGTATCCCTTGTTGTATCTAGGTTTAGTCAGCAACCACCGAGTATCACTCAGACAAAACAAGCGACCGTGCACGCAACCTACATAATAACGAATAATAAATGGAAATGCATATACACAAGTTTCTAATCCGACATTAACGTATGTAGCGCACAACCACCCCCATCTAATATAACTCTACGAACTAATGAGTGACTAATCAACTTCGTCGGAGCCAACCAACTTATTTAGATACTCACTATAATATTTCATATTTAGACAGCTCGAAAAATTGTAATCAATCAGGATCTGAAATAATATATATCTCGTATATGATCCTAACACCTGTTATCTATTCCTTTATAATTTATCTTGATTTGAGACAAATCTCTCCAGGCGATTAACTACCTACATGAGACTACAAATAGTGAGTTGTTTATCATACATAAATGCCATACGTATATATTAAACTCTAAAAGGAATACGCCCGTAACTAAGCCTGTTACTCTAGTCCCTGCGAACATACGTAATAATCCTGCCCAGATCATTTATTCAGTCCTTTCAACAGCATTTTAACCAAACTTCAATTATTATTGCTCCATCAAATGCGACGATAGCCTTTACAAATTTACATTCCCCGTCGGATTGACCTACGTTATGTGCCATAAAATATCGAGCCTTTAATCGTGAAATAACAAAAGACCTATTAAATGCTCTTCAGATATTAATACTCCTATTTTACCTCCTGTTAGAAACCTATGTCATATTAATATCATGATATTCTCACATTCCTGTTATCATCATTTTATAACTGCAGCTCATATCTCTGCCTCTTCAGGGTATGTTTCATATATAATCATTATGCCTATTAGCCTATACGTGATTACCATATATATTATATCGATTCTAACATACGTCAGATTATGAAGTGAATTAGCGGTGAAAACAGCTCTAAGGCAGAGGTACTATCACCAGAGACCCCAATTTTCTTCCACCCTATTCGCCCAGGAAGTCCGCGTCCATTTAGTTTGCTCTCTAGACTGGACGCATATCGCGTCCAGCTCCGAGAGTATCATTCTCGAAAATTTACAAATGAACAAACAATTCGTGTGTGCCCAAATAAACTTATTAACCTTAGTTTGAACAATTGTGAGCTTACGTCGCTAAATAATCCACCTTCTAAACTGAAGCTCAAACTAATTATCCTTATCATTAATCTATAATATATATATAGTATATATTAGAGACAATACTATAACAATATAATATATACTACAATACATATATTATAATAATTTAACTCGTATATTGATATTTGGACATTATTAAGAACTGGTGTGATGCTCTTTACTCATTCTAACCATGTTTCCGATAAAATTATAATAAACTGAAAATGTATCTTTTGTGTTCGAGTTCTACGTCCCTATAAAAATATGGATATTTAAATAAATCATTGTCAATAAATATAATATTACATAATCTCCTTTCTTCCCTACACGTATTAATATTCTATTTCTCACCATTTACTAAAAGATGACATTAATATTTGAAACCTTGAATCAATCAATCTTATCTCACTTAACTTAGTTATAGAGACCGATCTTGGTAATGCTACTTATTAAAATACAATAGCCATATCTTACTCTTAACTTTCCAGATCCAATCCTCAATACTAAGTTAACGGACATTTTCAGTGAGCTTCAAGTAATTCATTACAACTATAAACTGGCATTATACAATTTTTTACGTTATTCATATCACTATATTATATATACTTTATACTATATATATTAAGAATAATTTATATCGGATTTAGCTCGTCCGGCTCCGTGCCATAACTTTGGATGAAGCGAGTGCTGACCAAAAGCTTATTGTGAGTGATAACTTGCGTCACTTTAGCTATATAATATTAATCATAAATACTCATATATATATGTTCTAAGGCCATAATGACATCATACCAAAGCATTTCATTAGTACCCCTATACCTATATACTATATATGCTACTACATATATTATAAAGTTATATTTGAATGTAATATATGTAATACACACTGAATATGCTTCAATCCAACCTCCCCTATATTAACTAACTTAGTTGGTTTCCATCCATCTCTAATAATACTTTTTGCTTATACCTCTATATTCTTAAGATATTAACTCTTTCTGTCAATAGTCATTACCGTGCTAATATTCAAATATTCAGTAGCTATTATTTTAGAAGAATGTACTCTGTGTTCTTCTTCTTTTATCTTATTTTTATAGTTATGGATACTATATAAATAATAATATAATATATAATATATAATAAATATTTATATATATACTAGTATATGGCCCTCAGTGTATTTTTCTCCATCTATATCTCATAATAACTGACTATCTGTATCATTTATGTTCACTATACTTTTAAATTACTATATACTATATCATCTTTACTCATCACTCATTACTGACGCAGTGCAGCATGCGTACAGTCTCAATCCAGAAAAATCTAGTTCCCATACATCTATAGAGTACTCCGTTGACCTCAGCCATGAAAAAAGCTCAGTTCGCGTTAATCGTCTTACCGACGCTTTCTTTGTACACCCATGTGAACCTACACTATACTCCGACTCAGTTTCCCTCCATTCTCTTTCGCTCTTTTCAACTCTATCCTTACTTTAATTACTTGACCATACTTATAGCTCTAGTTATTGATATATTCTCCTTAAATTTTCAATACTATCGATATTATATAAATTAAAATCACTTTTCATCCATAGATGTATGACAATCTGTAGGCACTATCCAGGAAACTTAGTCCCTTGACATCCACTCCAGACTAGATTATAATACGCCCAACTAACTTAAACCCTTATATAGTCGCCCTAACTCAAAAACTCTTCCTAACTACCAAACTCTGCACATCATCCGGTGGTTTGCGTTCCGGCCCAAACTTTAATCATTCCCAATTCTTTTATGTTGAATAACCATAAATATTTCTACCCCAAGACAAAACTTTCGTACACACATCCTGTCACTCACCTACTTAAAAAATATAAACAAACTCCACCAAGCTGAGGACTTGTTCCTCTCCAATCTTCCACTTAGTATCCTCAGACTTCTTAAACGGCTTACTTCCCAAACATCCTCCTCTTTAGCACAAGCCCCTAGCACAATACATCATACTACATACCTTCCTAGCGATACTCCGCCAAACTTATACTCAAATAGCCCACAAAAAACACACAAAAATCAAATCCCTCCCGCAAATAAAATACGGGATAAGGCAATCCTCATCATTCACCACAAACACGTGGGCGTATATGTAGCCGCTTCAAGAAATATACCGGGGTCGAGGTAATCTGTATCCCTACTCATTGCGAATGGATTATCTTTTGTTACCAGCGTCTCGGAGTCTGCCTCCAGTCGGAGCTCGGGAAAAATTTTAAAGACACACTCCACAACCCTGTTCTTTCCTAACGAGCGCACCTCTTCTGCCAAGTCCGCACTCTAATTCTTCAAAACCCCATCCCAAGTATCACGATTACTATATGGAGAACTAACCTTGAAAGGAGAGGACACTAGGACCATCAGTCATCTCATCGCCCTCCGTCACCTCTAATATTAAAATCCAAACTTATCGCGTGTCGAGCTCCATATATTCTTACGGACGCCGTTATTATCTCAAACACCAAAACTATACTTTTAGAAGCCCATTCTCATAAATACTAACCAACAAACTTTTAGTCTTACATCCCATGAAACACCACGTTCCTCACCACTTACAATCCGTATCACATTTGGACCTCATTCATAGCTCTGTCTTTGCAAAATACACAAAAACTAAACTTACACTTGTGATTATATCTCCTCATTATTCTCAGATCATTTTTTCAATGAGTAGAAATATTTTTATCGACACTTCTCTCTACCTTTCCTATATTGCCACCTTGGTTCTTACCACACTTCAAAGTCCGTGCGCCAACATACCCACTCGCACGCATCTCTTTCGATCCCAACATATATCTAGAGGGAGATCTTCACCCTCACATTACCATCTAGACACTCGTATATATACCCTATATACACTTACCCTTAACATCTACGTCCATTTACGCAAAGCATATAACAGAAGCGTTACTATTACTGTTCGCTGCACTAATCTCTAGCCGGAAGTAACTGATTGCTATTCCCAGTAAACATTCTGTTTAGCCAAGCAAACTATCCAAGAGTCCAATTATCAAATCAGCCACCGCATCTCGCTCATGCTTTCTGCAATGCTCCCCAGTAAACTTCATGTCTTTCCTTCTCTTATACCGCCACTCTTTAAACCGAACCTCATTCCTTTCACTCGTTTCGTAACCGTCATTCCATTCATATCATGCATACCTCCCTCTACATTACTAAATATTGCAACCTCTTGCCCAAAAATTACCTATTCCTTGCCACACAATCATAACAACTCACATCCTCAGACATCTCTCATCATCAATCTTTCGTCTAGCTCTGAAATGTTAATGCAGAATTTCTCGAATAAAAGTGCTCCCAACCTAAGCTGTCACATTCATCCTCATTCCACATTTGTGACCAAGCATGAAGTACAGTAGACACAATTCACGCCCTTGACACAATCACTACTCTCCTCACCTGCAAATTGCCCCATATTAAGTGCTTCTCCCCTATAGATTTAGTATATTATCAATACAGGGCTTTAACCAACCTATTGAAGTTTATATAATAACACACTACTATATAATACATATATATAGATAATATTATATAATATAATAATATATAATATTAATATATATATATATATATATATTAATATATAACTATATAATATATCATATATTAATATATATATTCATTAATATTATATATATAAACTTATATTTATAGATTAATAATATTATATATGATGAAGATACTTATATATAATATATAATATATGATACTATAATAATATAACTATAGATATATATATAATACTTAATATATATATATAATATAACTATTATAATTGTATTAATAGCCTATAATATATTAATATTATATTATATCTATACTATAGAGGACTCATATTATATATATAATATTATACTGTATAATTATACATTATAATTAATATATATAATATATTATATATATTATATTATATAATAATATATATATGATAATATTAAGTAATATATATATATAAATATATTAATATATATACTATATAGATCATTGGTCCTAATATATACTATAATATATACTATAATATATATCTAATATTTACTATATAAACTTAAAGTATATAATATATAATATATTAATAATAAAGAATATTTTTAGCTGTCGGGGTGAGCTCCAATTGAGCTATCAGTATTCAAAGAAGCCTCGAACAAATCTATAACGGACATAAAAGAGTCATACGGTATGAAAAATAATAAAATCGGAATAACCTTTTAATTACGAGAATCAATGTAAAAATAAAAGAAATAAAAAAATAACCAGTAACCTACATTTAAATTATAAACTACCCGTATTAAAAAACTTGAAAAATAAACCTAAAGTTTCCCCTTTTAAAGTATAAACCAACGAAAAGGACGGGGGGAGGGGTATATTTGAGAATAGATGGGGAGGTCTCAGGGGGGAAGGTATATATGCGATAAGACGTTTTTAAAAATCATCATCAACTGTATAGACCTAATGCCGCTTTGTTTACAGCTTTTTTATGCTCTATTTATAGATATATATCTTGTGTCTATATAATAATATTTACACAATGTGACCTAACTTATTTATTATAATAATGTATAAATTCATAGACCCTCTTTCCTGTCCTCTTATAGCCTCTTTTCTTAGAGTCTTCTTTTATTAGAAGATATAATGTACGTTGATATCTATTACATTACTCTCCAATCAACTCTACTAAAACTTTTTTAATAAATGTTACTATATTTCTCTGTGAAAACCTAAGCCTTTTCTAACTTTTATGGAAATTGAATGGTAACTTAATTATTATATGTCTCTGTGAAATGACAGCTCGTGACTGAGTGCGAACGCACTTATAAGATCTGTTTGATGATCAGTAGAGTGTGTGTACTCCTGAGTACACAGGGGTAGTCGTGATTGGATTCCTACGCCTATAATTGCCATACTAATCGGTCCTAATCCCAGCGCTTAGTGACCAGTCATTCGTGCTATATAATATATATATAAGAATCTTTATGTCAATTCACACCAGGAATTCCCGTGCGCTACTAGGGTTCCCGAAATCTCGAGCTCCCTCTCCGAATAGCATTCAGAAGATTGAGACGCTTACCCCATTTCCGTGAAGGTTCCAGAGCAAGGAGAAAAATAAACTTTATGCATTACATTTCCCCCTCTTAAAATCTGTAACCATTCATTAACATATCTGTATCTCCCAATAACATCCCGCAACTTCCATTAATAATCTATAATTCATATTTTGGATCGCTCAACATTTCATATTAAACAATCAAATTGTCGCAAAATCAATCAATCCATCTCCACCCACATATGACATCACACCCGGACTACGTATTGTGAACGTTCACATCCTCCAATAATCAATAACCACGATATCCAAACCTTATATTTATTATCGTAATAACGAAGGTTAAGTATATATTATAGTTTACAAATAAAATTACATAACATATTATTTATTTAATTTAATAAACAATTACCTATATGACTTAAAAAAGAAAAATATCAGAAATAAAAGGATAAACGAGCTCTTCTCCATCACACTTAGCCTATCAAAGTCCGAAGCATAATGTATTGTACCTGCCTTAATCTCACATTGTCTTGTGACAAAAATCGAGTAAGGACGTTTATTCTATCTATATGCTCTGTTATTAGGACTATTTAATGTACATGATTTACATAGAGTGGTCGAAAGTACTATACAATCTGGCACAATCTGTATCCAACCGTTTAATACGATATATATATTACCTACATAGATTGTGTTGAATCCGTATTCTATAGTATCGAAGTTCCCAAAACGAATCTGAGCGCCCACAAAATCATTCAGCAATTTACTAAAATCCTATTATATTAGTACTTGAGATACTTGACGGCAGATTTTCTTGTTTTAGCATAGCCAATGTTTTAGTCTATAATGTTCATAATATAATCGATATACTTAAAGTTATGTCTATTTTTGTCATGGGCTATGGGTTTAACTCAAGCAAATTCCACAGTCCATATATATATTTAAGTGTAAATATAATTGGTTTCACCTTCGTCTGGGGAAGAAACGGACTATTGTCTGCATTACGCTGGATCATAGAAGAAGGCTGAGCGGTCTGAATTTAATATACTACGCTTTTTATCTGAGTATTATAATTGTATTTAAATTAAAAAAGAAAATTCTATTTCAACTTTTCTTTACGGATCCAAATATTGTTAATATATTTCCTAAGCTAAAACTTCCTAGCGCCTTATGGCATTTATAACTTTGGATAGGGCACACAGTCAACCCACGATAGAGTCCCTAATTAAAGATACATGACGCACTGTAGTATATATATATATATACTATTAAGCTTAGATTATATATATATTATATATTATATATAATACTATAGTATATAATAATATTTGATATATATATATAACCTATAATAATTTATATACATAACTATTATATTAAAATAATCATAGTATTATATATAAGCTCATATAATAAGTATTTATTAATTCAATAGAGTAACTATAATTTAAAAGCAAGGACTTTCAAATACGATGACAACACAACAACTCAATGCTGAAATGATTAATATAGATTATCAATACTAATCTCATGACAAATAAACGACTAAAGCTAACTACTTACAATAGCACACCTTTTCTGCAATCCAAATACAGAACATAATTCTATTGGTAACACACGTGAGTTTTTTAACAGAATGTAAGGAGTATAAATATAATTATATGCCTATTGATAATGTATGCTATAAGGATGAAATATTTCACAGCCATTAATAAATAGTCACAAATTGAGATCACACGAACAGACACGCAAACTTACCACATCTCCGTTATATCAATATCACTTTGATACGTAAAATCTCAACTTAGAATGGAATGATTTACTTTATTCGCCTTCTTTAAGCATACTATGAAGTTAAGTCTTACTTCAGAGTGTAAAAAACACTCTATCATTGCGTAAAAGAATACTTCAAAAGAGACAAAGTTGGATATCATGAAATATAATAATAATTGTCTAAAGGTCTTATGTGTAGAATATGACTTATATAAATGTCTAAAAAGTTTTCCACAGTAATCTTGCAATAAAGACGTAGCCGATGACATACTTAGTCACTGCACACTATCCAACTATGGTAGTGCTATTTCAACTGAGCGGTCTGTTCAGTATAGGTTATGACTGATATCATATAGTATAAATTATTACTTATCACACAGATCTCATTTATACATAACAGAAATAATAGATAAAGCAAAGTAATATAAACGACTATAGCCCTCTCGAAAAAAAGTAGTCTCGATCACACACAGAACTGAATAAGTACTATTACAGTTTTTGAACCATAAATCTTAAGATAAATAAAAAAATATAATATTTTAAAGTCAGCATTAATACAACGAACTAGTATACAAATAATATTAGATAGTATAAATACTATAATTTTACCAATATTAGGTGTATGACGAACAAGTCACGGATTATGTGGGTTGACAAGAAAATGTTGACGTACAAAGCAGTCCTGCACTCTGGTAATATATATTAAATATAATATATATATAATATAATTAATTAATATATATATTAATATTATATAATATATATATATAATAATATATATAATATATTATTATACTATATAATTTATATATATTAATATTTAGTACCTATAATACATATAAATAATTATAGTATAAATATATAACAGATATATGATATTAAAGTATATATATATATAACATTACGATAATTATTATATATTGATATAACTAGTATATATATCCATATATATTAGTGTGATATATATATCTAATATAGATTATAATATATATTATATGTATACATATACTTACTATATACAAAGTATATACAAAGAAGTTTCCTTTGTCACTTAAAATAACTCTAAAAAACTTAAAATCATAATCCGTCATAATCCGTACATCCGCAAATCCCGAGAGATATAATGAATAAATACTTATCCGCTATCCTCTGAGCATTACCGCAATCCGTACGATAAGTGTAAAAAAAAGCACTATCGCTAACACCTGAAATTATAGTATTATATATTAAATATATATTTATAATACGTAATATATATAATAATATATATTATATACTATAGTAATATTATATATATATTATTAAATAGATATATAATATATATATTAACTATAGTTTACAATACATATATAATTAATTAGTAATGTAACTAATATATATAAATATATACTATAAATATAATATATAGACTCATATATAATTATATAAGTATTATTAATAAATATAGTCATATATATGTAATATATATAGAGCAGAGGAAGAGAATATAGAAGTCCACGAGATAGATAGAGAACATACGAAGAGAGCTTTATTATTAGGAGTATTTCAATCAGAAAAAAGTGTAGTCATCAATATTCCTCTTGCCGCCGTGCAACCCATTATCTATCAGTCTACACTAGCTGACCCTCACCCTATCCCTAAACAGCACGGGCATTAGCTAGTTAACGTATATGGCTTATATTTACGCCATAATGTATCTATATTACTGTATAATATACTAATATAATATAGATATTATTAATATACTATTAAATATAATATATTATATATAATATTATACTTATAATTAATAGTTTATTATATATTATATATATATTATACATAATATATATATAGATATATATATTATTTATAATATTTATATCATTCAGCACTTTACTATACATTTCAAAAGGAATGTACATTAAAGCTGAATTAATATCGACTAATCGCAGGAACCGCTCATAAGCAGCCAGCATGCTGCTTCACGTGCTTAGGTAAAACTGTCCAATGAAAGAATCCGCGAATAGATTTTTAACTAACGAAGAGCTGCTTTTTTATCATAATATCATGTTATATTTATTTTTATATCTATTATTTTTTTAATAGCTAATTATTTTTCTTACGTTTAGTCGAGCCGTAACGAGGGACAGAGCAGGGGACGAATGAGTTCCCCACCTGATTACGTACCACGTCTATCTAGATAGTTCTGTGAAGAGGACCCTGGACTCTTTATCCGCTTTGCTATTAATCTGGTAATATATAACATTATCTTTAGTTAAAAAAAAAAATACTGTATTGCCAACCTTGTACACTTTTCTGCCTTGATATAATATCACAGCAAAAATCGATAACATTGTTCGTTTAATAATAATAATCGCACTTAATGACAATGGTAACTAAAATGAACATAGTCTAAATTATTATATATATTACTATATATGATAACCATAGTTATATATATATAACTATTTTATATATAATGTATTTAAAATATTAATCTATATTATAATATAATTAATGATATAACATATATATATACCTATCATATATAATAATAAATTAAAATATATATGTAACACTTGTTCTCCCTTAAAAAGAGGAATAATTAACAGAAGTTATATTATCGCAAATATAACCTAACGAATTTACTATATCTATGCTAACGATTTTTTTACGATATTTCAAGTGAGCACTACAATAGATGCCGCTCCAAGAGTTGCGCCACACTAAAACAGTGTTTTTTTTTTTAAACATCAAAGAATACCCCAAAGTATTAAAATTCACGCAAATAGATGGATAAGGTCAGGGTACTCCGTAGCTTCACGTATAGGGGTAACTGACGGGGGAATTGTCGCCCCTCTTTGCTGTCCCTCATCCGTCTCACGCCGCTCACGCCCCTTTAAAAACAAATTTTTTATTAAATTAACATAATATATTTTAATACATGATAAATAAAAAGAGTCCAATAAACTTGATGGTAAGCTCTAGCACTCATTTATTCATGGCAGTTTTAGCTAAACTCGTAGTATAATACTACTATAGCAGGGAACTACGCATATCAGATAATTAAGCTTTCTGCGATTTTCGTATCCATGTTCTTTTTAATACAAGTTAACTACCTTATATTTAAAAGGAACAATTTTACCTAATACAATATATATATAATTAATTGAATATAATATTTGTTGATTAAAATTTGGAAATTTATACTATATAATCTAATAAATAGATTCAGAAAAATAACTTAATAATCTAGATCAATATATAATATAGAGGGTTTAAATATTAATAATTTTTTAATATATATATATAAATAAATATATATATATATTAATTATATATATTACAGATAATATTATATATATAGTATTTATATAATATATATATTATATATTATATATATATATATATTATATATGTACTTACTATATCTATTTATATATATATTAGGCGAATAAAGAAAGGATAATCTTTATCTTTGCATTCAATTTCTCTGAAACTAAGAATAAGTACAAGTATAATGAATTAATATATAATTAATTATATACAATCAGAGGGTATGTAGTGCGTGTTTTTATTCATCAACCTTCAAAACATATAATTTATGTCTGAAGTTTTTTTCTTATTTTATTATCTATCGACTTTTATGTTGATGATTGGACCCTTTATTATATATTTTAATTTGAAAAGCTGCTAGAATAGTTGAGCGTGTTAAAATTTGTATGAAAGAAAAAATCGGATTTTTTTTATATTATTTTTTATACTTAATAAAACCATTATGTTAAGTCTGACATACATGAAGTCCTTAATTTTTATAGGTGGGCTTCGATGCCACGACGTGTAGTAAGCAGAGGTACTAGGACCTCCCCGGTTCATCCCACCAATAGACCATCAGAAAGGCAGATCAACAGAAGAAACACCACTGCAACAATAACACAATACTCTATAAAATGCAAAATCAACTATCCCGAGAATAACTTACCCTGTGAATGTATTCTGTATAGAGTTATAGTTACAAAAAAAAGGAAATAAAATATTCTTTTTTCCTTTTTTATTAGCATAGTAATACATACGTCATATACGTGATAATCTAAATATGGATTAATTTCTTGTCACCATATCTAATAAGAGATTTTTGAGAGATTATAAAAAAAATAAAAAAAATTTATAAAAAAAATTTTTTTTTACCTATTTCACATTACGCAATTTCCATACCACCCGCTAATTCCATATTATGTATTCAGTTTATTATTCTTAATTCCATTCTTTATGAGTTTTCGAAGTTAAATGGAATGGGTAATTCTTAAAGCTTTCAACGCTAATATATATATAATTTATATATATAACTAATATATAATATTATCATTAATATAAATAATTAAATCTATATTATAATACGTCCAACAACCACTATAAAAATATCAGATTATACTTATATATATATATCATATAATATTATATAATAATAATACTATAATTTAAATTATATATATATGATATATAATATATATATATATATAATTAGATTATATATATATATATTAATTAATTAATATAATATATATAAGATGATATATATAATATAATATTATATATTATATATTATATATATATATTAAATTAATATATACTATATATTATATACTTAATTAATATATATATATAATAATGCATATATAATTAAATTTAATAATAATAATATATTATGTATAATTATAATATATATATATATAAATATCAAATATCTATATATATATTATATATTATTATATATAATATATTATATAATCTATACTTATATATATATATATATAATATCATATATAATATATCATTTAATATATAGTTAATATATATATATAAATTAATATATAATTAACTATATATATTAATAACTAACATAATTATATTAAGTATATATATGATATATACTATATAAAACTTATATATTTATTAATATATATAACCTATTAGTGTATTTATATTGTTGAATATAATAGTATAAATATACATATATATATAAGATTAAATTTATATATATTAATATATAATTATTTTAATATTATATATAATATATATATACCTTACTATATATATAATATAGTATATCATAGTATATAATGATACTATATATAGTAATATTATATATATTATACTATAACTCCAGAGTACATGACGGTAGGATGCTGATGTAATGAGAGCCAGCATGAGGAGTCCTGTAGGTTAAGTTTTAACAGGATAATAGGTGAGTGAATCGATAGGTCAGTGTGTTGTGGGAAGTAATTAAATAAGGAAATACATGGAGCACAATTTCCCCGGAGACCCATCGTCAAAAGAAGAATTCAATTTAGAATTTATGATTGTTTGTTACGCTTTGGAAACTACAAGTTTCAGTAGAAGCGGTAAGTTTGCTTGAAAAATTATATTAGTATTTAATTTATTATATGTATATTCAGGAAATACTGTAAGACCTTATTTAGCCTTAAAATATGCCTAAATCGAATCCTAGGTCCGTATAAAACTAGTATAATAAAATTAAATGTTTGCTTACGAAGCGAGACTACATTAGTCAGCAACCACGACCAGATTAATGTGTCTTAAACCCGAAAGACTGAATCATGAACCTTACGTATAGACTAAGTTGTCCTATGAGGTGACGAGTTCTAAGCATCCACCAACAAAAAATTTGGCTACTACCTTCATCTTTTTAATTCACTAGCCCTTAGAACTCAGGCAAGAGTATTCCTTTTCCTTATGTTTATACTACTATATTATATATATCATTATCATTCTATTAAGCATATTATTGTTATCGTAAGTTGGAGACTTTGTTTACTAAGACTCTTTGATTTATATTTTGGCCTTTAGCCTTAGTCATAAACATATTATTATACACAAAAACAGGAAATTAAAACTATCTCTGTGATCATTGTATTTCGACTAAGCCCTCAATAAATGTATAAAAAATTACTTATATTTAGATCAGTTTCAAAATCATTTGATTTAATGTAAATTATTAAATTTTATAGTCCTATAGATTTTTCCATTTAAAATAGAACAAAAGAATAATAGATTCACTACTGATACTTTTGAATAATTATATTTTATATTAAATATAAAATGATTCAACCCTGATGAAGATATTGCTATTTATATGAATACCTCCTTCTGGAATTATAAGTCTAAATAGTTTAAACTATACAAAAATTTATATAATAGCAATGCAAGTTGCAACTAGAAACGTCAATGTCACATAAATTCATAACATATTAATTCGGATTATTATTTGTCTGTTATATATTTCTAATAATAAATCGAAGTGAAGTTCGGACGGTTATTAATAGCTTACTACTATTAGAGCTTATTATGGTTTCCACCAGAGATGCAGTTACATAATGTAACAGCATAATTATATTATTTTTTATGAAATTTTAAAATATGTTATGTTTTTAAATTCGATTTGCTATTGCACAGACATAATCATTATATTATAATATTTATATTATATTTTTTTTTATATTTTTATTTATTTTATTTTTTTTTAATCTATTTTATTTTTTTTTATTTTATATTAAGAATACATTTTACTTCTATTTTTAATATTTAGTTATACTTTATTTATTTATTTTTTTTTTATTTTATATATTATATTATATATATATCTGTATTTGAAAGTAGTATATATATCTATATTATTTTAAATATTTTAGTATATTATATAATTTTAGAATTAGTATAATAATTTTTATGATATATATATATGATATATATACATATATAATATAGATTTTTAACATAATCTCACCTATAATATTTTAAACATATAGGTACTAATATACTTATGTATATTTAATTAATTACCATTTATTTCTTATCAAGATTGCTGTGTGAAAGGTTTAAAATATTTATATTTATATTGTTTATTATTTAGAGTTTATATTATTTATAAATATTATCATATGTGTTGGATAGGCTTATTTAAATGATAATGTATTCCTCAGTTGTAACTTGAATATGTCTGAGCGCGCTTTCTATTTTTATTACTTTGGTGATTTATTAATTTATTTATTATTTTATAATATAAGAATTAAGAAGATTATTAAAATCAGCTATTAATCTGTCTTATATAGTGTTTTATATATAATTGATATGACTGATAAAAAATCATTTTGATGATAAAAAATTGGCATAAATAATATATTTCCTGAATGTTTTAAAACTTTTATATTATATAATAGTATATTTACTTACTCAATTGGCTTTAATTATTGTTACATACACAGCAATAATATCAAATATCACTATAGTATAATAGGATTCTAATTATGCAATCCTTATATTACATCATATAATGATAGTCTATAAACTTCTAAAAGTACTAATACACGTCTAAGATAAATAGAAATACCCCAAAGAATTTAAACAATTAATACAGTTACTAATTGCAATCATATTAATATCAATATATATTATCACACTTATATTAACTCGCACATTAGGAATACTAGACACTATATTATTAGCCTAATTATTCCTAAACATCCACTAGATATAAATATTAATTATAGACTATATATATATAATATTATAAAATATATATTACCTAAATATAGCGATAATAATGATATTATATTATAATATTAATTATATATATATATTTATATTATAATATATATACCTTATACTATATATTATATAATATTTAATAATAAGAAAAGTATAATTAAACTATAATACAATTTTATAATATCGTTTATAATTCCAACCCTATTAATATACTTAATATAAAAGCAAATTACATTATTAAATATAAATAACTATAATAAGTAGTGTATATATATATATAGTAAAATCATCTAATATCTTTATCTATTAGAATATTTATAAACTAATGTAGTAAAATTGATAGATCTATTAATATAATTAACATTTAAGACATATTATTTAACTCATATATTACTTAATAAATATTAATTATTAATTAATACATATATTATATAATAATTATTAATTAATTTATATAAATCTATAATATAATATATATAACTAAAAAATTATATTAATTATATTGAAATTAATATAATATATATTATATAATAATTATATATATGATATATTAATATATACTACTTATATAAATATATAATCATTATGGGTCAAATAAATTAGCCTAAATTCAACACTCTCGCCAACTTTAAACCAATGATCAGAGATAAATAAAACGCTATCAACGGCTATTAATAATAACATACAAAGCAATATCCTGAGATTGTTTAGTTACATGCCAAGTCATAAAACTACGTACTCAGAATTACTAATAAATCGACAAGCATGATCTTGGATAAGTTAAGTACCTAAATTGAAGAAAAAACCAAGAATAAAAAAAGTAGAGCGAATAGAAAAGAAGATTAATTTGCTCGGATGGTATCTGTCTCCCACACTTATATATATTTATGAAAAATGGAAATCTATTAAAGGACCTACTATAAGCTACAATTCAAAAGCGCAATATATTGGAACCCAGCATAGAAAACCTGAAATGATATGATAACATTTCATAAGTAAAAAGATACATCTTTTTACTCAAAATAAATAATCACATCACAAAAATTCTCCTAACTATCTGTTCACATCCACATCCATATTGTCCTTATTAAAAATATAACTTAATAAATAATCATTGATTTATGAATTCCAATATGCTTCTCATATATCGTATAGGCTATATAAATACTATTATAACATATGTATCATAAAGAATTAAACAAAAAATACAACAAAGAATGAATTATTATACCCCTTCATTCCTGCTCTTTCTCTCTCACATACTCATCTACTCATCTTCTCTAATACGTTTCGAAGTTAAGAAATTTTCATCACTCTCTCTCTTCTCCTCCTCCTCCCATTAAAATATTATAATTATCATTAGTATTAGTTATAATATATTTCATATATTAAAATGATAACTATCAATACTATATCTCTTAAAAATGAAATTAAGCGTTTTTAATACATAATAATAATAGTAAGAACGCTGTATTTATGTCTCACTAAGCTTGTTATCTCCAGATCTCACGTAAAATATAATTAAACACATTATAATAAAAATGGGGAACAAATAATAATAATAGTTACGATACTTACTTTAAAAAATAAAACTAAGTAGTTCATCCCTAATTACAATTTATTTTTATTATTACATATAATATTAATATTATAAATTAATAATTTATAATATATAATAAATATAACTATTAATATATTATATATATAGTATATATATAAATAATATAATTCTAATAAAATAATATTATACTATTATAAATTAACTTATAATCATTGTTTCAACCTACTCTTCTAAGCTCAATATAACTTCATAATATCTTATAACATTATAATTTATCGCATCGTACCTCTACCATAATTGACTACTACTTAACGATATCAAATATATATCTAACAATAAGCACTCGTTTTATCTACTAGCATATTACTTATTACCTCTAGGTCTCAGACCCAATCAAACCGATACTGTTCTTTGTGGGCTATAAAGTAACACTACCAAAACCCCTTATAAATAAATACGCAATGGCTTCAAAAATTCCGAAATTTCAGCTTTTCTCTTCAATAGCCCTGATACAGGAAGCCCATACCCACCAAGCACAATTCGCACCAGCACACACATCCGCACCCACCCAACTAGCATCCCGCCAACACACTG
>JABUQX010070453.1:0-32500 GCA_015478945.1 Trachelipus rathkii | reverse complement strand
TAGAATAAAATAAAAAAAAATTTTTAAGTTTCATCGATGAAATTGCTTGCCTGAGATCAAAAATGTTATTTATTTTCCTGTAGATGTTATAGTTCTCTAGTTACATGCCTGTCCTATTATTATATTACTATTATATTATATATATATATATATATATAGATATATATATATATATATAATATATATATATTATTATATATATATTTATATCTATCATATATACGCAAACTTGTCCTTTTAAAGGAAGTTACATAAAAAGACATCTAATATCGAAAATCGCGAAACGCCTGCTCGTTGTACACGTTTATTTTCTACTCAATATGAAAATGTGCGAAAAGTTACCACCGTTTTCTTTTCAAATCTTCATTAATTTTTGTTTAATTTTTTTTTTTTTTTTTTTTTAAGGGCTCGAGCCGACATATGATCTTTGGGTATTCCTGAAGTATTAAAAACAATAACTGTAATCGTTCCATGGAATCACTATTTCCTTGCACACCAAAAAAACTAACACATTGCTTGTTCGATATATATCGAGTTAACTTCCTTTTAAAGGACAAGTTTTTATATTATTATTATATTTATATATATATATATAATATATATATATAAATTATATTATATATAATATTATATTATATTATAATATAATATATTATTAATGAAATATTTAATATGTATCCAATCTATATCTAATACCCTTAATATATATATATATATAATATATATTATATATATTATATATATATATATATATAATATTAATATATATATATATATATATATATATCTATAATAATATATATATACTATATATATATATATTCCTTGCTAAAGAACAATGACAAGTTTCAGTGATTATATTAGGAATTGTTATTTTAGCTCAACGTTATAACTGACATAATTTCGTTAGTTTCATCATTATGAAATTTTTAACCAATTTGTATTTAATTATCGGAAATTTTGCGGTAGATTGAAGTAGCAATGGACTAATTAATATTATCTCATGTCGGTTATCCCTTCGCAGTTCAAGGTTGTCAATTTTGTTTTAAAAACCTCGTTTACCCGAACAAAATACAATTGCCGCGCATGTGCCACGAAGGTGTTTTTAACAATGCAAAGTAAATAAATCTATAAACAAAAATAAATTACGTTAAGTGAAGTTATGATACGTTAAGCATGGTTATGTTGAGTTACGTTAGCTTACATAGATTTAAACTTTTTTTGATATTTTTAAAGGTGTGAAGCTGCTTTATTACTATAGCTTAAATTTGACTGCACATTTTTATTTACTATGAGTGCTCAATCCATGCATCGACTATGTAATGGATGTGGTGGCGATAACGACAATGATCCGTAATATTTTTCAGGTTTATTTAATTTTACATGTCTGTAACTGTCTGTAGTTCTTACCAACAGGAAGGTCAACGCGTTGGTTGATGTATGGTGCGATAAGGAAAAAAATGAATGGTGGTAGGGTGAGGAAAATTTAAGTTCTCTTCCAATCCTCTCTATCTTAACAGTAACTACTTAAGTCTTGAAAACTTTACTAAATTATTATTATTATTCTATATTATTATTATTATTTAAAACCACATTCCTTCAAAAATTTATCTATGTTAAAGTTGGTAAACCTGCTGAAATAAATGCATTCTTCTAAGATCTCGAATTGACAATAATCTACACAAATGTGAAAAGAAACACTTTTTTTTTTGTGCTTCACTGAAGGCATGAAAAAATATATATTATATATATATATTATAATATATATATTAATATATTATATTTATATATCATATATATAAACTATATATATAATATTAATTATATTATATATATTATATATATTATATACTATATATATATATATTATATATATATATTTTATTATATTTTATTATAATTAATTTATAATTATATATATCTATATATATATAATATAATATATATATATATATATTTATTATATATATATATATACTATATAGATATATATATATATTATAATTATATATATATATATATATATATATACATATATATATATATAAATAGAATATATTATATCTGTAGATGGTCAGATTTTTTTTATGCTCACAGTATGTAACTAGGAACCGGCAGCTCCTACAGTTAAACAAATTATATATTTGGGATCAGCGGAAAATTCTAAGGATGGGATGGTGAATTTTTTTTTTTTTTTTTTTTTTTTTTATTTATTTATTTTATTTTTTTTGCTATATCATCGAAATTTTAAAAATTATTTCCACCCATTTAGGGGCTCGAGCGCGGGAACAGAGAGACCGCGACTCCTGCCATCTTTGCGGTTTACCCTATGGTATTCTTTAGTTAAAAAAAAAATAAATTTTACTTCCACACTTTGGTATTACTTAACTAAAGAAGGAATCCCATAGGGTAAACCGCAAAGATGGCCAGGAGTCGGGTCTCTCGGCCTCCCGGTGACGACGGGACTAATACCCCCCTTCCGGGGATGGTCTCCGGAACCCCGCTCTTTGGTCTTGGGTGTCGCGGGGCTCTTCCGCCATCCCCTCCGGTGGTATGAACGTCCCCCCCTCTGTCCCCCGGTCGGCTTGAGTCCCCTAAATGGGGGAAATAATTTTTAAATATTTCGAGGAATAAGCAAAAAAAAAAAAAAAAAAAAAAAAACAAGTTAAATCCCATCCTTAGAATTTTCCGCTTGATTCCAATATATAATATTGTTTTACGTGTACGGAGCTGCCGTCCCCCCGTGAGTTACACTTACTGTGAGCATATAAACAAATCTGACCAGTATTAATCTTATATATAATATATATTATATATATATATATATAATTACTATATATATATATATATATATATATATATAGTATATATACAACAGAAGCCAAATAGGAAAAAGTAAGTTCTTTTATAGCAAATCAAATTTTTTATTTTTTCTTTACCCATAATAAAAAATAATTACCAACCATTCCAATACTAAATATATTTGAGATAATGTGGTGTTATAAAGTCCTATATGAGATTTTATATATATATATATATATATATATATTAATATATATTATATATATTATTATTATATTATATATAGATATATATATAGATATATAATAATATATATATATTCCGGCATATTTTAATACCTAGTACTGTCGACTACCAAGGTACATAGTTAAACCTAACCTAACTTAACAACTAATAATTTTCAATTATTATACCAGTTTGTGATCAGTAAACTTCCGAGGTTATGGAAGTACGCTAGGTTTGTGAGGTTATTGAAATACAACCTCACTAGTTACAGTACATTATCGACAAATATGCCTATGTTGCTGTTATTTCTTGGATTTTCTGTGTCTTCGAAACCTTTATATATATTCCTGCTATTTCTTGGATTATCTGTATCTTAATGCAAGACCAAGATCGTTTATATAAATGGGTGTTTATGCAAAATGAAGGCTTTTAAAAGTAAATTTAGCATTGATACCATTTTCTAGGAGGTAATTCACGTTTTAGGTCAGTGGTTCTCAACCCTTGGGTCGTAAAATAATTTTAAGAGGGCCGGTAAAAAATTTTCAACACCTGCTTTATAGGCAAAACTTTCCATAAGAGAATAATAAAAGTGATTAACTCATAATATAGTTTAAAAAATGGCGAGATATTCCAAAAATGTTGAAACTTAGTTTTAGGCTTTATTTCTACCACCAGATTTGAATCGCCTTCTAATTAGTAAATTTTACTTTGAAAAATTTGATGATTATAATTTTTGGTGGTTTCTATAGAAAGTTCTTAAGGTTTGCCAAAATTGTAATAAGTTTTAAAGTAATTTTCGAAAGGTATAGCAGTTTTCATGTATTACATGAAAATTAAAAATTTCTATAAACCAATTTTCGTTCAAGTTATCATTTTAACAGGATATAACACTTGTAGCACATTTCAAAATTCTATTTTACTTTAAGTAAAATAAAATCTATCCTCCACTATAATTCTTGAAGAAATTTTCCTAGATTTATGAAAATCTCAACTTGGTATTTTAATTGATTTTATCTTATGAAAACTAATTATTCAAATTTTTCAGATTTGAAGAAACTAGATTAAAACAGCCTAGGGAAAACTTGAATTATTTGCTAAGTTCACCTATCCTGAACTAGAAATGGCTGATAACGAATGGCGTACACTCTGTGAAAGTTTGGTATCTGAATGCGGTCACAAAGGAGAAACTATAGCAGATGCCAAGAACTCTTCAGAACTAGAATATCTCACACATACTAATAACCCTAACTATTCTGGAACACACTCTTTTGCTAATCCAACCAGTTTGGGATCAAATACGCCTATTTATCCTACCTACTCTGAATTAGATTTGCCTACTAGTCATACATATTCTGATTCAGAGTCGCCTACATACGGAATCAAACTTCAAGGTGAGGAAGAAAGTTCAGATTCTGTAATGGAAGATATTGAAACTACTGAGAATACTGAACTTCACGCAAGAGACTTAACAAATTCCAAAAGTAATGATTACGAACTACACCAGATTTCTAATGGGGAAAATAGATTAATTGATAATTTGAATGGCCATGGCGAAATGTCTTGTTCTGCGAATATAATAGATACAGGGTTGAAAATAGAGTCTGCAATTAGAGAGATCTTAAACGCAGAGAAAAATGACGCTGATTGTGAGATGGTCTTATTTAATCGCGAATTTGTAAATACATACTATCAAAACGTAACTAGGATTATTCTTCTAATGATAAGAAAACATCGTTCTGCCCTTGAGGAAATGGGTATTGATCATCTTACTTTGCTTGAGCAAGAAAATGAAATAATAAAGAAAAGCATGTTCAATATTTACAAAAAAATTTGCCGCCTTATAGAAAAAGATATAGACAGCAATGGGTTTCCTCTGGTTTTCAATCAAATTGTCCCACTTGTTATTCGAGAAATGTGTCTACCATATTGGAACAAACCCAGTGTGAAGAAATTAGTTGAAGACCTAGACGAGATCTTCAAAAATCACAAACTAAATACGTTGGTTGAAATGGCTAAAATCAATAAAGACGTAACTGATACCACCATATCGAATACTATTAAAATACTTCATGAACACTTTAAGAAATTGATAATAGATGATAATGAAAATAATAGGAAGCTCGCAGAATTATACGAAAAGAACTTGGAACGCTTACTTAAAATCTTTGGTAAAGATTGGAGTGAAAATAAAGCACCGCTTAGCTTGTTTCATCATATACTAGGAATATTTCTTGGAGGTAACCCTATTTTCGTCGATAAAATGATCTTCAAACAAGAGTGTTCTAAATATGTGAAAGAAGAACAGAAAGAAAAGGAGAACACTTTCCCACTTTTCCTCATGTCCTTAAGATCAAAGAGGAAAAAGATATCAGATGTAAGATTCTACTTTTTTTCTTCTTTTAATATATATATATATATATATATATATATATATATATATATATATATATATATATATATATATATATATATATATATATATATATATATATATATATATATATATATATATATATATATATGATATCGGTTTGTTCTTATTGAACCGTATTTTAAGTATAAATAAGATGACTAGTAACGGAACAAGAGCCATGAAGATTTATTAATTTTCTCAACGTTTCGAGTCGAACGAGACTCATCCTCAGGAGGCTGTAAAGACACATATACAAAAAGTTAAAAAGACATATAAGTGACATTGATTAATTGGCAAAGGAGAACATAATTGAAATTAAGATTAAAATTATAATCATATATAAAAAGGGGATAATACTACAAAAAGTTTTAATAATTAGAGAATGTAAAAATAAAAATTAAAACTAAACTTAAGATTAAATTAAAATTACAAATGGAAAAGAATTTATATCACAAACAAATAAATAACACCTAATAAATCCAGAGTTAAAAATGATTGTGTGTGTGAAATGTCGGATGCAACTACCTATAAATGGCACCACGAGCCGCCTTAATATATATATATATATATATAGTATATATATATTTATATATATTTGTTTATTTATATATATTTAAATGATTATTTATATATTGATATATATATATATATATATATATATATATATATATATATATATATATATATACCGGTATATACACATTTAGCTTCTAAATTAGTTTCCATTGAAACATATGTTCAATAGGTTTAAAAGATTAGACTTGTTTTAAAACACTAATTTTTGCTTAAAGACTAGTTTACACTAATGGGGTGTAAACCACTACCATGAGCCCCGCTTGTGTTCTCCTTGCGTTCATGCCATTCACGAAAGCTTGGAATCGTGACCAGTTTACGCCGACTTGTTCTATTTCCGATATATATGTTATGTTATTGCTATATATATATATATATATATATATATATATATATATATATATATATATATAGTATATATATATTATATATATATATATATATATATATATATATGTATATGTATATGTATATGTATATGTATATGTATGTATATGTATATGTATATGTATATGTATATGTATATGTATATGTATATGTATATGTATATGTATATGTATATGTATATGTATATGTATATATATTATATATATATATATATATAAAGAGCAGTAGTATATATAGTATATATAGTATAGTGAGTATATATATATATATATATATATATATATATATATATATATATATTATTTTGTATATATATATATATATATATATATATATATATATATATATATATATATATATATATATATATATATATATATATATATATATATATATATATATATATATATATATATATATATATACTATTGCTGAACCAACAAATTTTAGCTGAATCGGTATCCGTCTATTATTCAAATGATTTCATAAGCTTACTGTGAATGACAGAAACCCAATTTGAATCTCTTGCAACGGATAATATCGCTCATTTCTAAATCAGACAAAAATGTGTGAAAAGCTTTATTATTGTTGAATTTTAATGCGCTGAGTTAAGAGGTCATCTCTCTTTCACGATCTTGTCCACCACAGTAAAGTCAAACACTTTTGGTTCTTCCGAGCTCGGATCGTGCGTACTACCTTACGCAGAGAGACCGATCTCATAGTAACGTACTATACTAAAGTGTCTCACGGTCGTGATTCATGTGCCGTGTAAACCGGTTTTGAATTTAGGTAAAAGTTACTTAACTGCCACACGAAAATACTATAAATTAGTAAATCTACTGTATATAAAACTAAGTTTAATCAAAATTAAACATTCTTAAGGGCGAAGTGAAAACTATTTAAAGCAAATAAAAAATATTTTTTGCTTGTTTTTGGATCTAGTTTGCTCCGAGACATTCTTAATTGAATGAAACTTATTGAAAGCTAATATGTTGAGCGGTTAAACGAAAAAGAAAGGGAAAGAAAATGATTTGGAAAGGGTAACTAAACCTTTTTTTTATACGAAATGAAAAAAAAAATCCTAGGAGTGTCCTGACCTAACCTAGACTAACCTTACCTCATATCATCCATAGAATATAAAGAAAAAAAATTCATTTCGCCCTCTAGAACATCTATTTATGTATCATAGAGGTTACATGCGAAAATTATTTTTGATCAGACCTCCCACTCCTTGTGGCCGTTAAGTAACTTTGTCCTTAAATTTATTTATTGGATTTTAATTTTTTTAAAAATTTAAATAGTTTGATTTAATTTTATTTTTTTAAAGGATGATGATATTGCTGATATCAGTGAAGAATCAGCTGAAGAAGAGGAAAGCTTATTAGAGAAGGGTTTAAACCACATTAAAGGCATTATTAGCGTCTTTCATAACAACAAAAAACCAGATTTGTAACCATGGTATTTTTATTAACGTGAATAATTTATAAATTGGATAATTCAGCATTAAAATATTAAATTCTGTACGAAAATAAATTTTAGAAACAAAAACAGGTTAAAAATAAACATGTATATTATAAGTTGTAAATATTTACTCACTACATTATGAATTTATAACAAAATATTATAGCACAAGGTAAAATCCGCATATATATATATATATATATATATATCAACCTAGATCAATATATATATATATATATATATATATATATATATATATATATATATATATATATATATATATATATATATATGGCTTAATATTAGATAGTGACATATTTGGTCTTCTTCCAGGTTATTTGAAATTTATTATAATTTGTCCTTTTTATTATAATTAGTCCTTTTATTATAATGAATCTTTTTATTCTAATATATAAGTACAGATCTCAAACAAAAATACTTTAAAGTAGTTTTTGATTTGAACTTTTGGTCCAAGGTGGACGTCTTTCATATAGTCTGTACACATGTGATATGCCTCTTTCTAATGTACTACACCTTGTTGTAGTTTCAAAATGTATTTGTCATGCAGAATGTAGCATAGATAATAATAAGTTTAAAATTTATTTCCGTTGTCGTAAACACCAGTGTAATCTATTTATCTTATATATATATATATATATATATTTATATATATATATATATATATATATATATATATATATATATATATATATATATATATATATATATATATATATATATATATATATATATATATATATATATATATATATTTATATTTATATTTATATATTATTTATATATATTTATATAGAGTCACATATCTTGCTATTTATTTATATATATTAATGAACATTAATTTATGTCTTAAATATTTTTATATATATATATATATATTATATATATATATATATATATATATATATATATATATATATATATATATATATATATATATTTTTTTTTCATATATAAAAATATATATAAAAAAATATATATATATATATATATATATATATATATTAGCAGATATATATATATAAAATGCATTTTTACACTTCAAATTTAGAAAAGCTGGCTTAAGTGAACTGGTCTAAGTTTTTTTTTTTTTTTTTTTTTTTTTTTTTTATTTACAGTTGTCACCACCACTCACGGGCTGTGCCTTATTCAAGGTGGGGGTGTAAATATTGCGGGTAAAGGTTGCGGTATTCCTAGTTAAAAAAAGGGAACTAGTAATTTATTGTACAATATATGCTTCCATTCAAGATAGACTGAGACATTCCATTTTTTCCCCAAAGCTTGCAAAATCTGTAAAATTTCTCCTTGACATTCTCCTTTTTTGCTAAAGAAAATATTTTTTATAAAAAATTAAAAAAAAGTAATCACATTTTTTAAGTTTACCATAAATATTTTTTCTTTGGCATAAAAGGACAGTCCCAAGGTCAAATCTTTCAGATTGGAGCCTGTATATATATATATATATATATATATATATATATATATATATATATATATATATATATATATATATATATATATATATATATATATATATATATATATATATATATCTAATAAAAACAACGAAAAATATTTCTGGTTACATATATATATATATATATATATATATATATATATATATATAAAATCATCATCATCACCCACCTTCTCTCCTCCAAGACTGGGGGTAAGGTGCGTAGCATGCATTGGAAACAGAAAAGTAGTAGAAGAATATGACGAAAGTCGAAAAGAAAGCCCAGTCTTTCTGCCCCTTTATACCTTTTAGTGAGAGCTCGTCGCAGTCAGAAAATCCATCCTAGAGCTTCACGGGACCCTGACGGACCCTCACCATGGCATCTCGCCAATGTAGGGTTCATCCCTTAGCCCAGGTGGGCTACAACCATACCCCCTCACAAAACCCCGCCATTCACTCCTGTTTTACACCTTTCTTCTCGCCTCTGCCAAACTCATTTCTCTCTTCCAGGCATTCCTTTATTGACTTTTTTTCTTTTTCTTCGGTCTCCCAGCCGATCGCTTCTCAGCATACTCACCATTATACATCCGTTTAACTAACCGACTATTATTTATCCTTTGCACGTAACCAAACCATTTCAACGTACTCTCATTTATTCTCATTTACCCCCTTTCTTCACAATTCACAAACAACTTGTCTCTAATACGTTCATTCCTTATTTAATCAATTCTTCTCACACCTAACACGCCATATATATATATATATATATATATATATATATATATATATATATATATATATATATATATATATATATATATATATATATATATATATATATATATATATATATGTATGTATATGTATATGTATATGTATATGTATATATATATATATATGTATATGTATATGTATATATATATGTATATGTATATATATATATGTATATATATATATATATATATATATATATATATATATATATATATATATATATATATATATATATATATATATCACGCCATATATATATATATATATATATATATTAGCAAATTTAATTTAAAACTTCATTTATCACACTTTTGAAACTTTGACAAATTTCATTTAAATCTCAATAGTTTGTAATATCAATAGGCCTATACCATAGTTTGTAAACTTGTGAAATAAGTATAAATTAGTTTGAAAACTACTACTTAATATTACTTATTTGGACTGACCTAGTCCCATGGAGTTACAGTAGTCATAAATAATTGAATACAATATTAGGAAGAAATCTTTGTTTTTGTATTGTATTTAAGAATAGATCTGTTCAATAATATAAAATTAATTCTTATTTTTTTTATTCTTTTAATTATCCTTATAGTAATTAATTACTTAAAATAAAATATGCTTGTTTTATTATAAATGTTTAATTGAACCGAATAGTATTGCAATTAATATAATATGGATGTTCCGCAAAATTTAGACCTAAATCTATATTTTTATTCAGCTTGTTCAGAAGGTCTTAAAATGTGTTAGTAGGAAATACCTCGGATGTGGGGATGTTAAGGGACTTATACCCTAGTGGTTGACAGGAAAAAGGGTAGACATTTGAAAATAAAAGTCTGGTTAGTTAGACTTTACCTAAAGAATCGAACAAAACGTAACCTAACCTAACGCCTGCTGTGGGCTGTACAGGGATTTTTTTTGATAGCGTGTCGACCATTTTGGCTAGTATTATAGTCCCCATGTTAAGCAGTTTTCATAATATGATCAAATCGATAAAAATCTTAGCCAAAACTAAAAATAATCCATGATACACATTCTTGGTGGAAGAGAGTGATATACATAATAAAACATTGAAGTAAAGGAAAATTTGATATTTTATAAAAAGAAAAAAATTCAAATTTAAAAAATAATGATGATTGGTTCATCGTTCATCATTGTCATGGCTTATAATCTAAGTCATACGAGGGAAGAAAAAAAAATGAATTTACTTTAAATTATGTAATTTATTTTAATACAAGCATTGATAAGTGACTGAATAAATAAATAAAACATAAAATTTATTTTTATTCTAATGGAAAAAAATCTGACAGGTTAACACCAACAAAAAGTGAAAATAATAAATGTCCTAGGGTAAAAATTAATGAAAACGAATGTTCTAAATTGGACAACATAAATCTACAGTATATATAGTAGATTTTCCCTCCCTGTAGTATTTGGAGCGAACGTTTCTTTAGTGATTCAAGCGCAGTACGTGACGCAATACATGGAAATGCGGTTAAAGTTCTATTTTTGTAACATAGTTTGATCATTTGTAAATTATTTTAAAATATTAACCTTATGTTTTAAAAGAATTAAAGGTGGTTTTCCGATTTCGGCTCGGTTTTAGAAAGTGTAAATTTTGGAAAATAATTGAGAGAAACATCAGAGGGTCCGAATTATTTCAAGTTTTCGAGAAATGTAAATTTTTTATTTAGTCTTTATAATAATATACTCTAACATTTATAGTTTGTTATGATATGGCTATCAGACCTTATAAGACATTTGATTTAATGTTTCCTATACCTATCTTTCTTCTATCTTGTGTAAGGATAAAAAAAAAAAGTTGAAACAAATCAATACTGTATCATTTTTTTTATGAATGTAGCTTACATTCCTGCTGCCCTAGAGTACAATTATAAACTTTATAAAGTGCCCTTTTTGTTATCAAGTGCGTAAATATTTTCATTATCTATTATTATTATTATTATTATTATTTATTTTTTATTATTATTATACCTTATTATTTCGATTATTATTAATAAATGATTAAATTGATTGTCATTATTTAAATTATAAGAATATTGTAATTTTTTTCTTGGTCAATTTCCACGTGAAATATGACTTACATTTTCACTCGTATATTAAATGCCTATTTTGCCTTAAAACGTACATAATAGTTATTATTCATTATTATATTCCATTAATTATTATTATTAATTATATAAATAAATTATTATTTGTCGATTATTATATATTACTTTATTATTTAAAACGTATTAAAAAACTTATTAAAAATTGATTGTTCAAATTAAAAACTTTTTTAATATTGTTAAATTTTTTTTGGTCAACGGTTCACGTGGAAATCATGCCTCAACATAACTCGTCATATAACAAGTCTGCCTATTTTAATTAAAAAGCTACAAATCGATTATTATCTATTAATTATATATTATTAATTATTATTATTATTGATTATTATCTATTATTCTATTATTTAAAACTTATTAAAATTGATTGTCGTAATTTTAAAACTTATTAATATTGAAACTATTTTTTGAATAGTTTTGCATTGATATCACAACTATGAAACATATGTGCTTAAATAATAGGTCCTGTATGAGTTACCAAGCTTTTAGGACCTCGTCGAACATGTTTTTAATAAAAATGTTAATATGAAATTAAAAGAGATGATTCATAGTAGTATTATATATACTTTGTCGTTCGCCGAAGGTTGGCGGTTTACGCTCTGGAATATTGCGCCTACGGGGCGCCACGGCGGCGGGCTGAGGGAATCGCCGGAAAAACCTGCCGCCTGCGGGCGCACGCGGCGGGACGGGAACGCGGAAATATTTGCGCCTGCGGGGCGCACGCGGCGGGGCGGGGAACGCGGGTTCGGAGGCCTTCGTGCGGGTAGGGCGCATGCTGCGCCCTGTGGTCAGCTTCTATGACCTTATGGAAAAACATCAGTTATTAGCGTCTGTCTCTTGATGTAGGACAATGCATAGGGGTTAGCCTTAGAAAAGCTAGAAACGCATCATAAGATGAGCATCAAAGAAACCTAATCAAAGCTGACCCCGGTACAAAGCTTGACGGCAAAACAACATTGAACCCAATAGTCGAAGGACATCAAATTATCGAAGTTGTGCTGTCAACTCCGGTGAGATGTCGCCAGTGTAAGTGTATATGGTGCTACGCTGTAAGTTCATGGAGAGTTTGTAAGTGCTTATAAGTGTCATTGAGTGGTATGCTATGTCTAACGTTGTAGTGTTCATATGCGTGAGATGTGAGTTAAGTGTTATATGCGGCTAGTGTAAGTGTTCTATGGAGAGTGTAGGATGATGTGTGTGTGTAAGTAGCCTAGCTCGTGTAATTTTGTGTGTATGTGTGTGTGTGCTGCACCTCGAATTCATTCTTAGTAATGTTACTATATATGTACTATATTATTATTATATTTATAGGCTTACCTTTATATATACTTATATATATATACACTTAATTATAATTTATATATATATATACTATTTATATTTAATATTATATAATTATATAAATATATTTGACCAGGTGACTAGCAAGATAAATAATTAATACTGAAAATGAGTTTAGTTCGTTCCCTTGCTGTAACCTCCGTTCTCTGCTTCTCTACTCATCTCTCTCTTCTCACTCTCTCTCTCCTCTCTCATCTCTCTCTCTCTCTTTCTCTCGTTACTCCTATTATATATATTATATATATATATATATATATATATATATATATATATATATATATTATATATAACTATATATTCATATATATATACTATTTATATATATTACTATATATAATATATCCTATTATATTACTAATTTTATTAGTTTTGACTATGCCAAATGATGATTTGCCGGCTACGAACACAATTGAACAACGGCACCGCCTATGTGGTGTTTGATTAGATTTGTCTTAACTCGTTACACGACCGTATGAGCAATGTTGGTCGGTGAGCTAAGTGGGTTTTTGTACTGGACAGTAAAACGCCACCGTCGGCCGCTTCTCGAGCACGAGAAAAGAAAGCCTAATAAAAAAATAAAATAATTAAATAAATGACATAAATTATGACAAAGTATAGAGACAGTAAAAAGCCACCATGGTCCCTATCGAGACTGTTCACACAGTCAACCCCCCACTACCCAACATGCTCTATGCAAATCCACAAAGCCACGCTAGGGCTTGTCAATTTGTTGTAACTACCAAATCCACCAATTTGGCTTAGTCAAAACTAATATTTTGTTAGCTCCGTTTTGTTTACAAGCAACAACATTTATATTATTTTAATTTCTTTTATTATATTACGTTTTTAAACTTTGAAAGTATACTTAAATAAATAAATATTTTTTTCCTTTTAACATGTAACAACTATATTTCATTTCTTTTATTAATTAATATATATTATATGATATTGCTCGATTCCTAACTTTAATAAAAAAAATTAACCTGTAACAATTATATTTTCCTTTCATTCTCAAGTAAAACATTTTTTTCTCTTTTATTGCTAATTGTTAATTATTGTTAATTGTTAATTATTTTTTTACTAATTCCATTCGGTTATCTTTCAACGCCCATACACACTTATAGGTGTATTATCAGTTAATGGCGTAGCCACATCCCTTTGAGGTATATGATGTCTCGTAGAGGGCCGAAACCATTGTATTTTGACTCGGCACCCTTAATTATATATGGTTTGATGTAACATACATTAAGCATGTCAAAAACAAGTTTTGATTCAGGCACCATACACCTCTGGTTCTGTTCCTGCCCTGCCATATTCTGACTCCTTTTCTGACTCCGACTCTTGGTAATAGTTTATAAAATCCTTGGTAGTGGTAGGTTATAAAACTATTTATTATTTCAAGTTCGTATTGGGACCGGTTGAACAAATTTCATCCTTGGGTGGCCCCTACTCCCACCACTAAAGGAAATATATATATATCATAAATATATATATATATATTATAATATAAACTATAATATAATATATATATACTATATATATATTATATATACTATATAATATATATATTATACTATATAATATATATATTATAATATATATATATATATTATATAATAACATAATATAAATATTTTTCTCAATTCTATTTTTAACGAGGTCGCATTGCGCATAGATTCAACTTTAGAGGAAAACAACCCCCCCATGGGCGTCGTCTAAAGGGGGGCGCACTCGCCACCCCCTAGAAGTGTTTGATTCTACCTGCTTCTCAAAAAAAGCAACACACTCTTCTCTTGCGTGAAATATGCAGAGAATTGTAGAGTACAGGCCCTACATCCTATGCTTTATTTTCCTACCGGTACTAAAGGGACCAAGCTACCACACCAAAAGCAAAAAACTGCTCTAAAAGGAACAAGTTTAGGGTCCTCAAAAACCGGGTGTCAAAATTGAGCATCGCCAACAGTGCGTTCACAAATTGACACGGTTTTTAAATTCGTCGAAAATAAGAGGAAAAATATTACTCATGTATTATCACTTTTTCTCCTGTATTAGTTATTGTCAATCTGATGACAATCAAATTACTCTATTTGAATTAGATATTTAGCTCGAAATCTCTCAATTCTTCGAACCACCCAGGCCCCCTAGAGGACCCTTAAACTGTTCCAACAATTTATTAATTATATTTTATTTGACAATAAAGAATATATATATACCTAATAATAATATATATATATATACTATATATATATATTATAATCAATATATATAATATAAATATATACTATATATATATATATATATATATATATATTATTCTACTCATACCTTTTATATAATATATATTAGTATATATTATATATCTTTAAAATACATTATATTACTATATATAACTATTAATTATATAATCATATATATAAATATTTATACATACTCCTATATATAAATAATAATAATATTATATATTATCCTATATATATAATAATATATATATTATAATACTAATAAATATATATACTATATTTTATATATATCCTAAAGATCCTATTAATAAACGGCTTTTGGGAATTACTACCATCGCCGCTAACAAGTGTTTTATTAGCTTCGTGGTTAATCAGAATAAGAGAAAATAACTTTAATGAAAATACGACAGTTTAAAAATTAAATATTGATTAAGATATAATATAAAATTTGTAACTTATTCCTTTTCTCGTAATTATATTAAAAAATTATTCGAAAAATATTTAAAAAGAATAAATAGAAACTAACAGATGACTTAGAATGGTTAGGATTAATATATATATTTCATTAAATTAATTTTGTTCGAACTGTTTTGATTTAAAATAAATATATATAGTAGATATAAACATTACCTTTATATACTATATATATAATATATTATTACTATATATCTTGTGATTGTGTATATAATAATCAGTATATCGTACATATACCTTGTATTTTATATACCTTATACTCATACCTATTACTATGTATATTTACGATAATATATATAATATATATAAATCACTCTTTTATTTACCATTATATATATGATATATATATATATATATATAATATTATATATATATATATATATATATGTATATATACTATAATATAATATATATTACGTATGATATATATGATTTAATATCTCGTATAGGTATATTATTAATTCTCTTCTATTTAGTATACATTCTAATATATTAATATATATATATATTAGTTTATTTATATATACTATAATATTGTATATATCAATGGGGATTAGCGGTTTACTAACTTCTCATTTGAACAAGTTATAACAGTGTTTGCTCTGACCGAAAAGGTACTCACTATCTATCTATCCGTGACAACTGGAACCTAATACACTGTTTCTCAACCTTTGAGGTAAATTATTGACGCCCCAGGTAATTTTCTTCATGTGTCGTTGAGCCTATAAATTTATCCAAAAGGGCAAGGGTACATGTGCTTATGTCGTAATTTTTTCTATACTCTTTACGTTAGTAAATTGGATGTAGTGGTTCTGTATTCCGCTTAAATACAAGATCTATAGACTTCTCTATTAGGCCTCGCCTTACTTTTTGCACAATATCTTAGTTTATATATATATATTATATATAATATACTATATATTATATATTATATTTAATTATAATTATATATAATTCATTTTTAGTAATATATATAATATATATATATATAATATTTAAATTAATAATATATATATATTATAATAGATAAAAATATAGTATATACTCTGTAGTATATATATATATATTAATATATATATATTATATACTTATATAATGACTTTATATCTGATATATACTTCCAGGTAGAAAATATTAACTTTTCTTTATTAAACCCTTTTATATGGGGAATATACCGAAAGTGAAAACTTTCAAAAAATCTTTTAAATTGAAACTTTTTTGTGGTGGGAATAAGTATTTGTGTGCGATTTCGCAATTTTTTTTGAAGCTTTAATTTTTATGTCTTTTTTAGTTTTATTTTTTTAGTTTTTAACGTTTTTTCAAGTCAGAAAATATTTGACCAATACTTTTGTAAGATAATTTCCCCCATTTAGGCTGGGCTTCACAGCACTCCGTCGGGGGAGCTAGAGGGGGATCCTCCTTCTTCGTTGCTCCACCGGCTATTTCGGAGGGCCGAGAGACCCCGACTCCTGCCATCGTGGGCGGGCTTTACCCCTAGGGTATTATCCTTTAAACTTAAACAGAGAAAAAAATTACTTCCTTTACACTCTTGGTATTACTCAATTTAATAAGCAGGGGACGTGGTAGAGGTAATAATTATAGAGGCGGGGCCGAAGCCCCATCACCGGATCAAAAAAAGTATTGAGATAATAAAAATACAAATAAGATCAAATATAAATGTATGTATGTTATGTATATGCTAAAATATGATAATTTATATATTATATTATATATATATATAATTTATATATAATTAAACTATAATATTACTATATAATACTATATAATATTTATCGATAAAAATAAATAATACAATACTATTATAAGGATATATATATATATATATAACATATATTATATATAATATACAAAATATAAAATAGTATTTAGTTATATTACTTATGAACCCTATATAAAATAATATCAGTAAATGACTATATACTATACATTATATATAAATATATAAATATAATATGCACATAATAATAATATAATAATAATATAAAGACAAAAGCAGTAAAATACATAATTTAAGTACTAGAATATAATCAAAGCAATTTTTCCCCGAGTTTGGTATGTATTTAGAGGATACATTCAAGTATAACTAGATAAAGGCTAACTCATAGTAGGTATTTATTAAAAGTTTTTACAAGAGTCTTCATAAGATGTGTTAAATTTCGTAAGCTTACGGTCCTTAATTTTCTGGCACCCTTCCTCGAACGATTTATATGTGAGAATCTTCAGCAATATATATATATAGATATATACTATATATATATATATAAATATATATATTTATAGTTAATATATAACAATATATATTGATAATAATATAAAAAAGACAAATTAGGCATATTAAAGTAGCTTTACAAGTTAATAAATTAAGCATAATAAAGTAGCTTCACAAGACTAACAAATTAAGCATAATAAAGTATTCACAAGTTTACTTTGCGTGACATTATCTGTCATTTATCCCATAGGCTTAGTAAACTATTTATATATATAGTACTAATTATATTAATAATAAGTAGCTTCTTCTCTAATTAAAGAACCAAGTTAATCTATATAACTTACATATTTTTAAAGCACCACAAGTGGTTTACATAAAAGTTCAAAACATATTTTCTTTAAAATCTTCATATTATAGCTTTAAAAGAATATAACGCTGTTCCTAAATGCGAATTTTCCTTCTCATCTCAATATTTTTTTAAGTTAAAAAACATCATCAGCTCGTTAAGCTGGCAGTCATAACATATACAGTTAAAAGCCCATTATAAAATTAAGTATTATATTATCTATATATTATATATATTATTATTTTATCTTTCATGTCCTATATATACATATAATTATATATATATTATATATATAGCCTTATACAGTAAAATTTAAGCCTCATAATTAATAAAAGCTAGACTTTTATAAACTTTTATGAGCATGACAACATTGTAAAATTATTGGAAAACTTAAAACGTGTGCCATTAAATTTGCAGAATGTAAGGATTTATTTTTCGCTTGCTAACATAGTTTATTGTTATTACTATAACTTGGGTAGAGTCTTTAGTGACATTTCAAGTAAGGCGGCAACATATTCTTTATAGTCCAAATTCAAAAAGAACTCACAAGGTAATCCGACGTAAAACAATTGTTGTATAGCCTCTATTTGATGAGGCAGTGTTGCTATAAAGTATTTAGTGAATAACCAAAACCCTCCGATTACGACCCATAGATGTCGGAGATCTAGTCATTGAAAATACATTGTTGAAAATGGGGAGAAAAAATGCTACATACAATCAGTTCAGATTCATATGATGAGTACAATCTTTCTCTATTAGTATCTTCCTTAGCTCTATAAAGGAAGCATAGCGGATAGAATTAAAAGGGTGCTAAAGGTGAAGCACTGCGTCCGTCTCAGTTTACTATGTGTGTGTAATGATGGAGTATATCTCTCGCTGATTATTTCTGGAAATGAGAAATATATTCTTCGCTTAGGGTTGCCGCTATTTCGACAAACGTCAGATAAAATCACGCATGTGAGGGTCAAAGAGGAAATATTATTGGCTTGTTAGAACTGAAGCGCTTGACGCAAAAAACCCATTGCGAAAGCCATTGACAATTGGTGTACTGACGGTATACGTATTCGTTTATAAGGGAAGTGATCAACGGTAGTATCTCAGGCTTGGTTTGCTTTTGGTGGTTGTTTCTGTGTCAGTTGGTTGAATGAATTAAGACTGGGAGTCACTCCTACTAGATAATGTTATATTCTCGCAGGTGATCAGAGACCGAAGAGTTGACGATGGGATAACTTTCTTAGAAAGACGATTCGATTCAGTCACTTACAAGAAGCAACACAATTATATGAACGGCAGGAAAATAGTATATATAAAATAATACGTTCAATCATTGTAAATAGGCTATTTTTCAATATTTGACTAATATCACTTAACGCACACTCAAACTACATATAAATAATCATTTCTCTAAGTGAAGAAATTCTATGTAAACTGATTTAAACACTTTACACCTTAAGTCCTCTTAGATAGAAATCCTTCGCCAACAAAACTAACCTAGGAAGTTAGTTGTAGTGCTCTTATAAGGACTTAGATTAAACACAGTTTTTCGTTGGGAGACCAGGTCCTTATATGAACGTGAAAGGGAAAATTATTATATTCCTACATATTCCGCAAGGCCTGCAATACTAATCGATTCATAACCAGATGGATCATCCTGAAACACACTAAGGTGCATTCAGAGTGTTTTAAGGAGCACTTTATTGTCTTTACTTCGAAGCCCAAAGCTTGACTATTATATTATTATATTAAATATATAGCTATATTATATATAATATTATATATGTATAGTAGTTATTATTATTATATTATATAGTTATATATATATATATTATATATATATATATATATAATCATATATATATATACTGCTGTCAAATGGTCGGGGAAATCAAGGGTCAAACAGCAATGGGAAAACCTCAGTTTACATTCTCCACTTGTTTAAATAGCATCTGGATTAATATTTTATTCTTTAATTAAAACAATTTTGGTGTTCAATTAGGAAGGTTTTATAAGGCCACAAATGTTGTAATAAGTATCCACTCTATCCACAATTATACTTTATATAAATTTTAAGTTATAATTAAACTTTACACCTATTATGTGTTACATAGAAGTGGTGTTAACTGAAAAAAAAAGACTCGTATATTAATATATATTAAAATTTTTGTTTTAATAAAATTTTCTAGTAAGACCTGGATGTTAAGCCACGGTATGATATGATTAATGATTATATGATTAAATATATATGAACAATTGATGGTTCGTCTCTGAGTTTTAGAATGTAAAGTATTATTTTATAAATCATACATCCAGTGTTTAATAATATTTATATTATTAGCTTATATTTTGAAAGTTAAGTTTTTCGTTTCGGTATATCAGAAGAGGTATAATCTCTCAGAGTCTGGGCTCTGCTGAACCTCACTGGTTTAATGAATTTTGGGAAAGCCTCTGGATCTATTCAAAAAGCGACTTAGATATCAAAATGTTAATTTTTTATAGTTTATATTAATACTTTTATTTTACGCCGAAAAAAGAGTAGTTATAACTATATACAGACATTTGCTTTAATGTTTACTATACATATCTTTCTCGTATTAGTGAAAGCGGATATAGAAAATAATTTAACAGACGTTTCCTTGCGTGCAAGTTAGTGTTGCTACCTACGTTTTATAGTGCCGAATTAATTTTCGAGAATCAAACGGAAAAAAAAAAAATAAATTATACACAGCAAGAGTAAGAAATTATTTTTGTAAAAAAGTGCAATATATATTATTATTAAAAAATTTTATAAATTGATTGTCATAATTTAAATGTATATGTTGTGAAATATTTTTTCGTCTAAAAAGTTTCACGTGAAATGTGAGCTACACCTAGGCGGCTGCCTAACACTTTTTTGAACTTACGAGTTAGACCCGCAACTTGTTCTGTGTTTTCGATTATTAATTAGGTAGAGTCCCACCATATGCCTATGTGATATGTAGTAGATTAGGAAATTATTAATTTATTGTCATAATTCTTTTTTTCTTTTCAATGTTTTATTTAGCATAAACAATGAATACAATATTATAATAAATTCGTTGAGTATGAGACTCGAGAGTTTAGTATTAGTGATAAATAAAATAATTCATCAAGTTTTGCTAATAATATATGTGTTATACTCAAATAAAATATAAACTGGTTTAAGTAAGTTGATTAGTTTTATTATCTAATCCAATATTCCAAACGTTATATTAATAAACTTATAATTATTATTTAAAATATTTACTAAATCCTAATTATAAATTATATTTAAATTAATTTAGTTATTTTTTACAAGCACAGAACTTTATATATATATAATTTAATATATTTATAATTGACTAGTTTTCTGCCCCGACTCTGACGCTCATCGATATACAGTGGGGCTTGTTTCCCAGTCCGTTTTCTCTCTCTTCGGGGGGAGTTTTCCATCAATATAATCGATTTAATGGCTAATTTTTCAAAAAAATTTTAAAATATTTATTCAACATTTATTAATATATTTATTTATTATATTTCTATTAAAACGTCATAAGAGAAAAACTCTACAAAATTTATCTCAATAAAGAATAAACTTTTCTTTATAGATGTATCAAAATATTTTGGATTAGGAATGAATTGCATTAAAGAATAACTCAATAAAAAAAAACGGCATATTTTTGACCGATTTCCCCCCATTTTCTATAGGTATATATATATTAATATATTATATATAATATATATATATATATATATATATTATATTAATATATTATATTAATATTTTATTTGTTATGATATTATATAGCTATATAATAAATATAATTTTCCTGCACTGACGAATTAAAATTAAATCCTTCTTCCTAATATATTAATATATATATATATATAATTATTAATATCATAATATTAATATATTATTATATATATATATATATATTTATATATATATATATTATATGTATGAAAAAAAAAACATCTAATATTTATTATATATATATTAATATTTTTTTTTTGGAAAAATTGTACGCTAAAATAGATCATTTATCTTTTCTTACCATATAAATTTTACATATACATATATATATTTTACGATATTTGATAGAAACACAAATGCAAAAAAACTAAAAACTATATATAAAAAATAGTTAGGTGAACCTTGCCTCACCTACATTTATATGTCTAGTAAAAACATTTAAAATATAATTTCGTATCCACATATATGTTCAAAAAATTTATTAGGTCATTGGTTTTAAAACTATTTATTGTATTGAATATAATTTGTATTTATTATTATTAATGGGTTATTACCTAGAAACAGTATATATATATATAGGTGTATATATAATTTCATAAGTAATATTATTTAGTATATATAATTTATTATAGTAAGGTATGGGACGCCTACTCACCGAAGAGTCGACGCGGATATTGTGGATAGGTCGATACCGTTGCGATGTTTTAAAATATGTCAGTCAATTATATTTTAATGATCTATGTATGTAAGTATTTAAAATTTAAATAACAGTAATTTATGCCGATTGCATATGATTTTCGTGTAGATTTAGGTATATTCGTATTTTTATCAACTAGTATATATTAAAACTTGTGTTAACTCTCTCTGGATTTTGTAAGGACATCAACTATACTCCAATAGACGGGCGCAGGTAATTGAGAGTTGCATTAAAAAAATAATGATGATGGGTTTTGGCTTTTAGTGTTTAAAAAATTTCGGGGGGGGGGCCATGCCCCCTCTGGCCCCGCCCGACTGGGATCATACGCCACTGCATGGAGCTCAGTGTATTTTTGGTTATATAAGTGATCCTTCATATTATGTTGATACGGCTATGGGGCCAGTTGTTATATCTTCCTCATATATATATATATATAATCTCAACACGCTAATAACTTCACCTTGTAATGTATTTATTTACATTATTATGAATATGCACCATTGTATTATATAGCGATTGAAGTTTAGGTATCTTTTATAAATAGTATCATACCTAAACAGTTGTTGATTATAATTTCCTTTTCTATGTTTACCGTTATTATCTTAACTCAGTATTAGATATAATATATATGATATAAGTTCAATATACATATCGCAATTCATGCTTACTTTAAAGTCTTACTGTATGATCTTTAGTATTTACGATATTACTCAATATAATATCACTACGTAGATATTCAATTTAAATACATCTTCAGAGTATTATCTTCCTAAGACCCTTATAGGTATCTATATATATATAATACTTTTAACTAGGCGCCACATGTAACATGCATCTGGCTAATATAATTAGAACCACTACCATAACGTAATGTTTACTTCTCTTAACTCTCTTTCTACGCACACCTCCACCAAGTATATCGACAGTATGTCCATAATCATAACTTACATATTTTTTATACTCTACTAAATTTCGATATAAACCAATTGAAGACCATACTACTCTATGTTAGTACCTTAATAGCTGGACAAATGTCATTTCCTATAGCCAGTCTAAGCCTATAACCAACTGTGTTGTCTTCCTACTCACTCGCGAAAGATTATACCCTCCTGACCCCTATCTCGCTGGCACTGTTTCACGATTCTAATGTATAACAGTATAAACTGCTCAATACTATCGGCACATCACAAATATACTATGTCAAAGTCATCGGCAAACATCTAAAACATACACAGCATGACAGCCACACCACACAAATACAAAAAACTCTCAACCCATCTGATACAAGACTCTCTCTTTCCGTTATTTACTCTATCATAGCTAAAACTACCAGTAATCATATCGCTTAGGATTTTACTATAAAAGAATAACCATAATGTACGTATAACATTTCTCCTCGGCATCTGCGCAACAAAAATTGAGCACTTCACGTCTTACTTTATACTCTATGGACTTATGTTCACTCTTCTTAATTGTTTCTAGTTTTAGTCTGTCTCTCTGAATTAGCGTTTCTCACTCAACTACTCAGCGAGTTATATATTTTTATCGCAAGATATTATCTTTTTTAAACAGCTTTGCAGTTTCAAGATCCGGAAACAATGAATGTATTTGTCTCTCACATTCGTAATTTATTGCCTATGACGAGAGTGACATTCTTTCCATTCTTACTCAGAGTTCTCTAGTGGCAAGAGTACCAATGTATTCCTTACCTGTGCCGCTCTGTGCTTCCAGAACGACTTTGAGACAAGTATGGCAGAAACATCTCTACCTCGCGCGTCACTAGCGCCTTTCGTGTAAATATACATCGAATAGAATACTGAGGACTTTAATACTACCATTTTGTTGACAAGTTCTTTACAAAATTTCAAAAGCTGATATTTGACGACATCATCTTAGTAATGCCTATCCATCTTACTCCTCATACCCATATCTATCTAATGATAGCTCCCAACCGTTCTCCTAATATTACTCCTAAACTCCTTACTCTCTCCACTTCTGTAAAGTTTTAACTTTATAAGATGTGTGATCTCTCCACTGATCCCTGTCTCCTTGCTGCCACACCCCATTTTTCTACAATTCTCATAGTGGAACTCCTTCGCGATTGTTTGGGAACTGACCCATTGCAAGGCCTTCGTGCTCGAAACCCTGTCTGGGCGTGAATACTAATTACTCACAATCCACTCCTCGGACACATATCCAACTGGCTTAAGAGATTATAACTCTTGCACACAACGATATTTTCAATTATTCATATTTGGAATTTGTCATTTGAATTATACTCGACTATTAACCCCTATATATTCCATATAACTATAACTAATCACTATTATAATATAATACTCATTACTATTGAACCACTTGCGCAGCTAGCTTATATAATGTATCCTTCCCCGATATAAGAGTAAACGAGCGAAAATGATCTTTATATTAATTTTTATCTTGATTCTAATAAAATTTGTGGGTTATAAGGTTTATTTATTATATATATTACTCAAACTATTGGCCTCCTATTCCTCAATTTACACCCATATTAATATCATTGACCATTCACTATAGTCTCCTTACACTTACTTCCTATCGTATATAAAACACTTTCAAATTCTTAATATGTTTTAGGAAATGCCTACTGTGACTTTAATATGTAGATGCCCTTTAACTTATCTGATTACTGCCTCTCAATACATACTATACTTCTATTAGCTAATAATGTATTATAGGTAACTACATGCTGACATTCTTTGTTGCACTTACTTGATTGAAACTTGTTATAATAGAGCTCTAAAATACTATAATTACTCACTCAAGCCTAATGTTACGGCTAGCTAGTATTTCTATCTAATAATAGTGGTTCCTGTGGTAATAATACTAACTATACCGAATATTAATTAGCATTGTGCCTGTATCTTATCTATATAATCATACTTGTTATGCATACACTGCCTATATAATTACGATACGTCTAACTATATATTAGACTATATACACATAATCATAAGCCTCATCAAACACCTACTGCACCACTAAACTTATCCTCACAGTATATACTAACTGCTCCTCTCGCATATATTATATAGTTTACTAGGTAATATCTGATATAACATATGAAATATATATATATGCAGAAATAAGTCTCATTTACCTCTATAAATCTATACCTAGTAATACTTATTTAAATATACACCATAAATTATGTGATACTAATATAACTATAAGTCTTTATATTAAAAATTCATAACTTTAAAAATTAAAGTAATATAAAAAACTAGAATGTCAAAAAATTTCTTTTGAGTAAAAAAAAAATAACTATAAAAGTTGTTATATAATATATAAATATAATGTCCTGGGTCCTTTTTTATTATTATGTAAGTATATAAATGTCAAAAATTTTTTTTGTCCCACTACATGAGGGAAGCTCAAATAGGTAAGCACCCAATTGACACATTGTTTATGTGTATCATATATCCCACCTCAAATATTTCAACCAGCTATAATATATTAATTAATATATAATATATATATATTAATATTATAATTACTATAATATATATATATATAATATACCATTAATGTTAGAAATTATAATAATAATACTATTATATATATATATATTATATATATTATATATAATAGTATATTAATATTATATTATAATTATACTTATATATTATAATATATATATATATATTTTAATAATATATATTAATTAATAAGAAGAATATAGTATTAAATTATCAGAGTCATCCACCCCAGTACCTTTATATGATATATAGGTCTACCTTATGTTATATTCTATATAAGTAAACTCTCCATGTGAAAGTACATATAAAACTGAATACCACTCATTTTTATATGTGAATAATCAAACACTTTATTAATGCTCAGGAAATGATAAGGTAAATAAAATGAAGTGTGTCTCTGACTAAAAACAAAATAAAATAAATAAATTAATAATTTAGGCTTTTTGATTACGACAATTGTATCATCGTTCCCTCACCAAATCTTCTACCACATTAATTAGGTCTCTGCCACTGATAATCTTGTAAAATTTTAACGATCTTAGCATTGAAAATATAGAAATATGATTTTATTTTTTTTTTTTTTAAATTTTATTCAAGTAATACAACAAAAAGGTTAATCCCACTTTGCTCTAAAGCGCACAAACAAAATTACAGTAGACCCTTAGGTGAGTATATGTGTGGTCGTGTTCTGTGAATTAAAGATACTAATAAGATTTGGCTAAACATAATAATTTTTAAAAATATTAACCATCACAGTATTTTCGTAAGTATGAATACATCACGCAAGCAAAAGTCAGACTTTTATTTTATAAATGATTTACTCCGTTAAAAAAGTATAGTGCAATAAACGTTCATAAAGAACCAATACTATATATTTTTATTGGTTAAGTAGTTAGTTTTAAACAGCTCGTGAGTCAACATATCTTAATATGTTCGATCCAGGTATATGATTTTATCAATATAGTGAGTCTAGACGTTTCTTACTTGTGTGGAATGATAGCAAGTTGTTTCTTATTAACAATGAAGATGATTTTAAAATATAACTTTATTTAGACATTACAATAAGATATTAATTTATCCTAGCGAATTAAAATAGTTCCGCTGAAATCAAAATGTATTCAGAGGTGTTGGTGTTATTAGACTAGTCACCTCGCATCTCTCTATGTTTTAGATATCCGCACGATAGTTAGTGCACAACATTAATCTTAGAGCTGTGCTACCAATATAGTAACCTTAGTGTTGCTACACACACCCACCACACATCACACACTACACACACACACTCAACATACACACTACTAACACTCACATACACTAACTCAACACACACCCTACAAAAACTTCGGAATAAAAGCTGAACAATTGTAATAACAACATACAGGAGTACCGGGATACATTTTAAGTATTCTAGGATTATATTAATTATATATATATATATAGATATATATATATTATATATATATAATATAATATATATCATAGTTATATATATATATATTAATAATCTAATATATATATACTATAATATATATAATTATAATATATCATATCTACTAAAACTCTAACTTTTAATACCGTTTATTAGTACTGATTTAAGATAGATCCTAGCTAGATAGCGAGTGAGGATAAGATAGAATAGCATAGATAGTAGATACGATAATAAAGATAATGAAGATTATAAGGGCAATCTATTCAGGATGGAAAAAATCTTAAAACTTGTTAGATGTGAGAAGAGTTGATAAAATAAGGATGAGCGTGCTAGAGATGTTGGGTAGTTGAAGAAATTCTTGAATGCGAATAAATGAGCAAGTGTATTAGATGTTAATTGGGTCATAAGGAAAATGAATTTATCACTAATAGTCGGCATTCAAGTTAAGCGGAATTTATAACAGAGTGCAGTGGTTGGAAATCTTAACAGCGGCGGTGGTGAGACCGAAGAAAAAGTGATGAATCAGTAATGAAGTGTCCGAAGGAAAGGCATAACTCGACCTCATATCGAGGCGATGACAAGTACGCGCATAGTTAATATGGATGCGTAACGGAAGTGAATGACGCAGGATTCTCCTAGACCAGAGGGGACCAAATAACTTTATAGTAGGGTCTGACCCAAGGATTAGAATAACTACAATATTCATACAAGGAAGATAACGAAATTACTACTGTTAATATAATTAATTTAGGTAGTCTATGTCTACAGTCGTTGTGAAGCTCCTTAAGGGTTGATTTTTGGGCATGCTCAAGGATATTATATGGCTCACATTTATAAGTGTATATGTATTGTGTGAGTAAGGGTTATTGGGGCTTTTCTCTTTTTTACTTACGTCACAGTTTTCTACTAACTTGTTTAAGATCTTATCTATCCTGGGCATTTTTTGTATTGGTTTTGAGCTCAACGCTTCTTTGATGAATTCTTTACTACTACCTATAACGTAACGTAACCTAAACTTAACCTAAACCTAAACCAACCAAACGTTTAAATACTTATAAACTAACGCCAATAGCGTATATTAATCCCATCGTTGTTCGCGTATTCTAAGCCGCGCCTTATAATTTATATACCTTGTAAGCTCGCTGACAGCTCGTGCCTGCCCCTATGATGCCCGTACATCTTTTTCCCGAGCAATGAAGTCCTAGATAATGCGCCCTATAGCAGTGTACACGATGGTCCTAAATATGAAGTGTGCTCATAATATATTGTTTTGTCATTCACCGATACAAATGCGAATCCGTTATCACAGCAAAAACTCTAAATACAGCGCTTAATAAAGTCGGCCAATACGACTTTAATACATTGCCCGCTGAGAACTCAATTTTTAATGGGCTGTGAAACAGACTGAAGGTCTGCATGTATTATTATTATAGTATATATATATATGTTCGCTAATTATATTTTAGTGTATACAGCCGAGTATGTTAGCTTTAATAGGTGATATATATCACTCTATATAATTATTATATATTTTATGACGTATATATAGTTATAAGATAATTAAAAGTATTATATAATGCTGTTTATTTAGGAGAAGAAAATACACATAATATTTAATTAAAATATTATGTTAAATATATATAATATCAACCCATAACGCCGTAAACTAATATGTGTACAAATTTAAAGCTCCTGCCTTTTTCAGCATTTATCCCTAGACACTAGTATAGTACTTATATGTATGGATGGTATTCAAAAGAACGTATTCCATTCAGCTATTATTGTCGCTCGCTCCGGCTGAGAGAGAGTGTTCAAGACAGAAGCGCAGTAAATAACAGTGTTTTATAGTAAATTATTTTTTCTAAGTGAATCCATTAATTTATGCCCAATTTATATTATTGTAGTTAAGAACTTTAATATATGACATATGATTATTATATATATCATATACTATTAAGAATATATAATTATATATTAATATATATTATATGATATATTATATATATATATATATATATATATATTATATATATTATATATATATTATATTTATATATATATTATTAATATATATATATATAGTATATTAATTATTATTATATATATCTTATATATATATTATATTATATATTAATATTATATTATATAATTAGAATATAATATATATATTTAATATATATATATATATATATATATGGGAGATGTGTGTGCATATATATACTTATATATATATGGGTCGGTGCTGTGTGGGGCAGGGGTTTGTGGCCTTTAGTATTCTAGGGAGCAATAAATAAAATTAGTATCGCGTAGATGTTCGGTGTAATGCTAAACTCATAATTATTTAGCTACGTCAAGATTCGTTGCTAGTGCTTTTATCGCGTTACGAAAGAGAAAGAATGTCTTATATATGAATTTTAGGCACCGGTGATTGCCCGGACAGGGTCGGGCGGCTGAAATCTACGTGTAATCTCGGTAACGAAGAATAACAAAAGGACAAAACAGGATATGAATAATACATCCCTATCTAATGCAGAAATAAAATAATTATTTTCTTTAATAAAATATTATGAAAAAATTAAATTCCACTAGTCATTAAGGTAGTATTTACATTCCTTACTAACATTATTACGTACTTAGTTCTCAAATTATATTAACTGTTAAATAATAAATTGTACCTCCAAATGAATTATTATGCATCATTTTAATTGGAGAGAAGATCTGAAGCGCAATTTAAAAGTCAATTTAAGCCATAAATATCTCTCGCTTTCGAATTGTTGATTTCCTTCGTCTCAATAATTAAAACTGGTAAACTGTTACCCGTCTATTGAATATATTCCCCTCCTCTTCTACCGAGTGTGAGTGAAGAAGAAGTTTGCCCCCTAGTTTCTCTATTCCTCGTAGCGACTTGACATTCACCTCAAGATCAGTAAATACAGATTTTGAAAATATTAACGAAATTTACCAACTTTAACTACAAAGCTTAAATATTATCTATATATATGGTCTCCATTTACCTCTTTAGATAGATATCTCAACCGGTTTCGCACAAATCAAAGACCATTCGATAGCTCTATATTATATCCATTATAATTTCTATATATATTATATAGTTATATATATATATATATATTATATATATATATATATATTATATATTATATATAAACTATATATATATATTATTATATTAATATATATTTATATATATATTACTTTATTAATATACTATTATATATATATACTATATATCATATATTATATATATATTAATTATCTATATATATTTATATATTATATAGATATAGAGAGAGCGAGAGAGATTGAGAGATAAGGAGACTTATATAATGCGTAATAATGTATTTTACCTAGTTATCATTTATCGATATTCAATAAAGGCGATTAAACGGAATGCAAATTATATATAAGTGAAGTGATATGTATAGCGTCGTTATCAGCTTAACGATAAATAACTAATAAATGCAACTTCATTCGAAGTTTTAAATAAGGTGGTATAATATAGAGGGGGTAGGGGGAGGCGGGGGAGGTTGAAGTAAGTATGTTAGGGTAGGGGATTGGTAGTGATAGTAAATTGGATGTCATGCAAAATGTGTTTTAGGAGAATGAACGTAAACGTGTACATATATATTCAACCAGATTAAGATAATACGTCATTTAAATTTCATAGTTTCTTTACTCCATTATTATTAGCATATATATTAATTATTATTTATATAACAATTTTCACACATTAATACAGAATAAACTAATTTTCTTATTTAAAATAATATTTATAATAAAGAAAAAAACTTTTTAATGTATTTATTATTATTATATTATATTATTATTATTATTTTATATTATAGATATATTATATTATTATTATTATATTATATTTTATATTATATTTAATCTATTTATTTTTTATTATTTTTTATAAGTAATTATTAAGGTAAATTTATAATTATTAATTATTTATATATTATTATTATTATTATTATTATTATTATTATTATTATTTATTTATTATTATTATTATTTATTATTTAATTATTATTATTATATTATTTATATTTTATAATTTATTATTATTATATTATATTATTATTATTATATTATTATTATTATGATATTATTATATTATTATTATTATTTAATTATTATTTATTGATTTAATTATTATTATTATATATAAAGTTTTATTATTACTACTGTGGTCGTGCGTGTTTCTTAAATCTCCTCTTT
>JABUQX010070452.1:0-30862 GCA_015478945.1 Trachelipus rathkii | reverse complement strand
TTATTAATATATATATATTATAATATATATATATTATATATATATATATATATATATATATATATATATATATATAATTATATATAATATATATATATAAATATATATAATATATATATATATATATAGAGAGAGAGAGAGAGAGAGAGAGAGAGAGAGAGAGAGAGAGAGATGCAACATTTTGTTTGTTCGCAATTTTTTCCTAAAGAGTGTGCTGTCATTTGTGTTTTCATTATTGTCCAGGCTAGACCACAGGAGTGTAAAACTCGTTGTGCTTCGGGGTCCGGATAGCAACATTAGGTATAAGTCGTGGGCCAGATTAGAGCTTACGTAAATTTCGGAAACTAGTCCGACATAAATGTCACCAATTTGATCATTACGATTTAATGTGTCGACGATTTATACACCTTATGAGAAAATGTTGTCGACCATTTTACTGTAAGAATAATAATGTGTATTCCCTTTGGACACCTTCTGAAATTTTTTTAATGACGTGTCGACCACTTTCCTTGTTGACCATTTTCCCAGTCGACCATTTTCCCTGTAGACCATTTTCCCTGTCGACGATTTTCCTTGTCGACGATTTGGGCTAGTCCCCAAATATCGCTCGACAGAAATCGAAAATGAATTGTTATAGTTATACCCTCCTTAATAGTGTATATATACATAGTATAAATTTCGATAATTTGATAAAAAATACATTTTCAGATAGGTATTTTTAAATTTAAAGTGGCAGAGAAAAATAACTATTTTTACCTTAGCTTTAACTATTACTACAACCTCCTAAAACTAGATTTCTTTTCTTTTCCACCAAAATACTGAACTCTGGAGATAGGCTAGTGGTTGCAACTTTCATTATAACATTTAGATGAATATCTGTCAGTCTTGAACGATATTTTGACTTGTTAATGTTCATTTGAAAAAAAAATTGTTCACAAACATAAGAGCTACCAAACATTGACATTATCTTGGCGACGAAAATCTTCAACTTTAGATATTTAGGTCCCAAATATTTATAAAATGTTTTGATATTAACTTTTAAAAACTTATTCTTGAGTGCTATATCACATTTCATTTCTATAACTTCGAGTTGAAGTTCTTCAGGGATGATGTCCAAGTTATTAGGAAAAGGATTTAGTAAAGCATTGAATTTTTGCTCTATGTCATCAAAATCGGTAAAACTTTTATTAAAGTCCCTTTTTAAATCATAAAATATACAACTGTATTTTTCAAAGGGGATTTCTTCATGATTGGGAAAATCTTTCAAAGTGGCAAAATGGAAAAGCTTTTCCTTTAGCATTTGACTGACCCAAAGATCAAGTTCACTTTAAATGCTTCGATTGATTCTGAAAATTCTGTTATTAACTTGGCTATTCCTTAGAATTATTTGTTCAGCTTCATTCAAATGACCAATCTTGTCAACCATAAAGGTCAAATCCAGAATCCATTCATTGCTATTTAGTTCAAGTATGTTTTTTTATTTCATTTACATGAAAATTTTCAGTTCATTGAGCAGTGTAAGGAATCATTTCAATCATTTTAACCAACGGACATTGCTTTGATAATGCAATCCATATGGAATATCAATGTCGTTCAAGAAGTCATCAAATTGTATGTGATTTATTGCATGACTACGAATAAATTAACACTTTTTATTATAATATCTATAACATGATCCATTTTAAGGGCTTTGTAACAAAGTACTTGGCGATTTTTGATGCAATGCACCACAGAGATGATGCTCTTCTTTCACTGACCGCAATTTTTATTTTAATCTGGAAATATCACCTAAACCACGCCCATTCATTTGAGGAGTGCCATCTGTAGTAGCACTCACCATCTTGCTTTATTCTACATCTAATTTATCTAAATAAGTAACCAAAGAATGAAAAATAATATCACCTGATGTTTGGTTTTTCATAGGAACTAACTCAACAAATTCTTCTATAATGCACATATTCCCATCAACTCTTCGAATTAATATGCAAAGTTGTCCTACATCAGTGATGTCATTCCTTTCATCATTAGCAATTGAAAATGCCAGAAAAGGCTGTTTTATCTTTAATTTGTGAACATAAATTTTCAGAAATATTCTGAGTGCATTGTGTAATTATATTCTTTGAAAAAGGAATATCTGAAAATGATTTATGCTTCTCAGGACATTATTTCCGAATCCTCCAACAAACAATTTTTAACAAATGCACCTTCGGAAAGGTGCATTGACGAAGTGATAATTTCATTTGCAATGACATAGCTAGCTCTTACTGTAGCATCACTAATCTTATTTATGTTTTTTTAACTTAACTGTATAGCCTTATTAACTTGATTATTTCCATAATAATATATCCAAGATGCTGGTGAAATAATGTGTGTTAGCTTATTTTCTAATCTATTTGTAGACTTATTATCAAGGTAAACATCCCAGTTCATAGCCACAACACCTTTCCCACTCTTACCCTTCCCAAAAGACGAACCTCCAGATCCATATTCTCAGTAGGTTTAACAATCAAACGTTCATTTTTCATCATCGTCGCGTAGTAATGAACATTATCGTTTATTAGATAGAAAGCATTCATGATTCGCATTGACAGATTAGATAGAGTTGGCATTATATATATTTAGACTTCAGCAAAAGTATCCTACATTAGACTCAATGATTACACTCATGTTTCTTTCTTCCTCTTCTTTATGCTCCTTATCATAGTAATATTAAAAAAAATATAATATGAGTGTGTGTGTGTTAACTTACTTAAAGACTAGAAATATTCTTAACAATTTTCTTCATTCTCCTCTTTTACTTCATTAACTTAATATACCTCAGTCTTGATTTAATTAATTACATTCATAATATGCTGTACATATTATAACTCTCTACATTCTATTACCATTTCTAACTCTACTCTATAGTACATTCTTATCTCTTACTCATCATCTACTCTTTATCAATATATCTTCTAATACTACTTTTACTATAACTTATTACATTTATTATTCTCCTCTATTCTTTATCTCTTATTACATAAACCTCTTAGGATGGCTTTCTATTCTTTCTATTCTTCTTGTTTAACTTCTCTCTCTTCTTCCTATTACTCATTTTATACTCTATTGTTTGAACTTTTTTGACGACTTCATTTTTATATTCTAATTAAAGGAATTTTCTCAAGTATTCTTTTGACTATTAGATATTAGTTATAATAAAGTTAATACAAGTAATGTTATGGGACGAGATATAATTAGACATTAATTACTCAGAAAACTTATTCGACCGAGTCTGGTTACACATTAGCCATCAATTTGTAAACAACTCATTTCTATAATTCAGTTCATCCTTCACCTATTCATAGCGCTAACAAAGCTTAATTTCATTTCCCTAGTCGTTTTAATATATTAGAAATAGGCGTTTGAATATTAAGTGATAAAGCCAACTGTTCTCTATCCTTATTAGAATGTACATTAATAAATTAGGTGTAGGTGTTTCATCTCAGGTTCTCTCACTATCCTCCAATGTATATAATTTCAATTATTGATACTTTATCCTATAATATTAATTATTAATGAACCTTATTTATCTATCTACTTATAGTGTCATCTCCCATCCCTACTACTTATTAGTCTCATTAATTACTCACTTACTTATTATCTATTATAATTATACAGAACGCACACCCTAAATATTAAACAAACCATACAACTTAGGGACGAAATAATAAACCTACTAATTTTCTAATGTTACAGAAAATTCTATGGAGGTGAGAATCAATTATCAATACATCTGAAAACATGAGAATGAATATGGAAAAGATTTTTTCCGAAACAACAATACATTCCACTTTAAAAGCATGAACTTAATAAAATAGTACATGTCTGAGTCTATTTTCCTTCATACGAAAATATTTGTTTAATGTAAAATGTTTATGATTCTAGAGTAGATGAAGAAAGAGTCACAAGTTAGCCAAGGTAGTACAATGAGATAGAGAATTCAAAGAAGAGTCAGAGAGAATACAAGCAATCAATCAAAGACATGAAGTTTAGTAAATTACGTGTATTTCAGATTCTATTTCGCTGCTAGAGCTGTGAGAGTGACGTGAAGAGAGAGGAGAGAGAGAAGATGGAGAGAATTGAAGGATCAGAGTTAGGACGTAGAGGAGATAGAAAGGAGGAGATGAGAGAGAGGAGTTGAGGCGATGTAAAAATGAGAAGGCGCTACAAAGAAAGCTGGAGGGAATGATTCTGAGTTAGATTGCGAAGCGAGTGGAATTTTATTCTAATAAGAGAACTGGGCTTCATGAGAAAAAAAAAGATAAGAGCATGCCATCACACAGACCATCACAACTAACTAACCACGACGTACCACTACAATTCCACGAACCACCGACACACTTATAACAACATGCGAATTCTCTCCCACAATAGTCTATTTTGTTTCTTACAGGTACCCGCCCTGCCTATACTCCTGCGTTGTGTTCCGATTCTACCATTCACATTCATTGGACAAGAAAATAATAAGAGTTCGTTTTGAATATGCTAAAAGAAAAGAAAAAGTAGGCATAAGAAGAGAGAGAGGGAAACCATATCCCGATGGTAACGGAAACTCCATAGTGACTAACATTATTCTTCTATCATAGACATACCTGTATCTCTCTATCCCAGCCTTTAACCTCTACAATATGAGAGTCCAAGATGATCAGTAACGAGTCGCTTCGACCACTATTATCTTCTTACTTTCAAAATAAATAAAAGAGGTATAATACAAACAGCCGTACATAGAAGAGAAAGTACGGAGGTGAAATTATGACTACTACTTCGCTCAGAAATTCACTTGGTTCTCTCACGACTCCATCCTTGCGTCTCTGGAAATTAAACCTCTGGTGACCAGTTTAAAAAAAAAGATAAATACAAAGACATAAGATGGTTGCGCCTATATTCTCTCAGTTTATATTGTACTTAATTACCTTACGTCTCGCAGAATTTTTTTTTTATTTTTTGAATGAGGAGGTGTGTGGGGACGGTGTCAATATAATTTAAACATTTTAAAAGGTGGTTACACAAAAAACAAAATTAATAAAATTAGTTGCATTATATAATTATATATATATATATATAATTATAATAAAATTACTATAGTAAGTATTGAAAATATTGTGAGACTTCTTGGTGATACTGAAAACTATGGTTGTTATTAATATATATTATATATATATTATTAATTATTAGTTACCTCCTTCTTTCCAGCCCACATCTGTTTATGTGGAAACTACCCTGCCTTCTTATTTATTTGATTTCCCAGCTAATTATATATCAATCTTCCTCTATTTTAAATCTACCGTCAAGTCTGCTTTAGCTATATTATAAACCATCCTTAGAGTAGTTAATTAAGCGTTATAGGGTAAATAGGTTACGTAGGGTGGTAATATAATATATATATTAAAAGTATAAATGGTTTTACTTTCCATTTATTTAATGTTTTTCTCTTATCTATATATAGTACATTTATTTTTTATATATTTATTTATTTTTTATTGTAGCTTTAACAGCGATTTTTTAAACTGGCATTTATATCCTCATTAGTGAGTTAGGTTATATATATAATATATACAGGTTTTAATATATATATTGTAAAATATAAAAAATAAAAAAAAAAAAAAAAAATTAATAATAATTAATACGCTCAAGCCGAAGTTAGGTCAGTAAGAAGTTGACTGATAGTAACTTCGGTAGAGAAAGAATGCAGATATTGTAGTACGTAAATAGAATAAGATGAGTCTTCCGATATTTAATATATTTTAATAGATATAAATTAATGGAATAACACTCAGTTCTCGCAGGCCGTTTCCTCACGAACGGATTATTTAGTGAATGCCAAAATGACGGTCTTTAAATCGAAGTTTTATAAGAACTAAATTAATTATTTTATATTAATAATAAATATTTTTATTCAGCTTTTTACTTAATAATATTTTACTTATTTTAAATTAATAAATTTAATATTATTTATATATATATTTCTAGTATTTATATATAATTTTTAAGAGATATTATTATAACTTTTAGTAATCTAATTAACAAAATATTTAATCGATTGTTGAAGATGACTCTAATTAGATAGTGAGTAAATCTTTTATAAAATTCTCTTTTTTTTTTTATTGTTTTTTTTTTTTTTTTTTGTTTTTTGTATTTATTTATTTACAAATTTATACATAGATTCTAGAAATGGCGTGATCAGCTCCTAGAAGCATTAAGCGTGTAAGATCCTCCCCGCGCAAGGAATATCTTACAATATATTTTTTTAAAGTTTATTTTATTGAGAATTATAATTTTTTTTTTTTAATTTTTGACAGTGTAAATACATGGCTCCATGCACCCGAGGTCTTCGCGACTATCCCTGTATGGATCATTAACTAAATCCTGCTTCTTTGAGTGTCTACGGATATCTCCGTGGCCTGTTGAAAATCAAGACCTTTGGGTGAACACTCCTATGTACTTCTTCATCTCCCATTGTTACTCTGACAGAGATGAGAGAAAGAAAAAAATAAAAAAATAATACAATCATTATTCCGCAATGTATTCTGAGAATTTTCTCTAATCTGTCTTTTGTATAATAAATAAATAGAAATAAATTATTTCTTAGTTACAGTATAAATAGAAAAATAATCCAAATAGGAAATCTAAAATCAATCAATATAAAACAGATCTAAATTGCGATAAACAATCATCGTCATTAGTCCAACATCAAAAAAATTGGAAATTGTTATTTGAGCATAATATTACCTCCACATTCAAGAGTAAGTATTAATATAAATTTTCCAATTATTAATAATATTTGGAATAGATGCCTGGCAGTACGGTAGCAGGTGCGCACGTTTTCGAATCTCTATGAGAACCTCTTATTCTTTATTAAACATTTTATATAAATTCAATACCTTTTATTTTACAGTAAAATATATTTAAAAGTACGAGCAGTTTATAATAATTAAAATTATTGTAAATAATTTAAATAATTAAAGCCTTTAAAACTAATTGATAACATAATAATAAAATAATGAAATTAAGTAACAAAATAACAATAATAAATATATAAATAATTTATTATATATATTATAATAATAATTAATTTGGAATAAATGAATGGTAAAAAGATAAAATAATAATAGAATAAAATTTAAGTATTAATTAAGTAAAATTAGTTATTTAAAATATCATAGATAAAAATCACCCACTACCTTAAATAATTAATTCTATTAAAGCTAAAGTTCAAGATTTTATAAATTTAAAATAATAATAAATTTTTTAATTTAATATTATATAAATAATATATAAAATAATAATATGAAATAAATAAATAAGTTGAGTAATATGTAAATAATGTATAGAATTATAAATAGTAAAATAATAATGATAATTAAATATTAATTAATAAATATTAATTATAATAATAATAAATAAATAATTCATTCAAAAAATAAATAAAATATTAGTAAATAATGTATAATAAATAATTCAGAAAATAAATCATTAAAAAGCATTCTAACATAAATATAATTAAATAATAATAATTAGATAAATTAATATTAATTATATTGTTTTATATATTAAATTTAAGAATATAATAAATATATATAATTAAATAATAATAATAAACTAAATAAAATCATAATTAACAGATTATAATAGATAATTTAAGTAAAGAACAATAATTTATTAACTAATATTATTTATTAATAATAATAATATAGTATAAGTACTAATAATAATTAAATTTAAATATAAATTTAAATAATAATAAATTTAATAATATATGTATCGTGTAATACAGTAATCGATATATCGTACTTTGTTTGGTATAAATAAGATAATAATTATAATTAATAATTATAGATAATAATAATAAGATAAGATAATAATTATTTAAAATAATATTAACATGATTAAATATTAAATAGTCAAATAATAATTATAATAATACAATATATATAAATAAATATAAGTTAAAGTAATGAATGAATTAATTAAAATATATTAAAAATTAATATATAAATAATAATAATTTAAATATTAATTTATAATAATAATTAAATTAATAATTTATTAAAATTAATTAAAAAATATTAAGATAAGTAATAATAATAATAAGAATAACAATTAATAAACAATTATAATAATAATAACAAATAATAATAAAAATATTAATAATAAATATATAAAATAATAATAATTAATAATAATATAATAATAATATATAATTAAAATAATAATAATAATTAATATAAATAATATAATAATTAATAAACCACCACACTAATTTAAATACAAATTTACTAGTAGAATATAATTAATTAATGATTAAATAATGTAATTTAAATAGTAATATTTAAAACATAGTAATAATTTAGAATAGTTAAATAACATTTAATAATAATTAATTAATATACCATATATTATATAAAATAATAGTATAATATTAATAACATTAGTAATATAAAAATAATTAAGTTATAAACATAATATAAAATATAATTTAATACCATTTAATTAATTAACATACTATAATAATAATAATAATAGATATAATAATAAATATATAAGTAATTAATAAAATATAATAAATAAATTGATTAATAATAATTAAATTAAAATACTAATATATATATAATAATAATAATAATTATATAAAATATAATAATATAAATATTATTAAATAATATAAATAATATTAATATAAGATAATAATTATTAATGGATAATTTGCATATTCTATTAAACTTCAAACCTCCATATTTAGTCATTGTCTCGTCTTAAATTCTTGAAATTTTATAATTTAATTGTAATACAATAATAATAAAGATAATTATAATTATATTAATGACTGAAACTCTATATTAATAAGGAATCGTCACCAACTTCATCGTATGAATATGAGCTCTAAACTAGAGGGTTATAGGTGGATAAGGAGCTTCAAAAGTAAAAAAATTTTGATGGAAGCGAAGCCGAGATGGCTAAAAGTAAATATTTCTAGCGAAAAATCATAATATACCCAATGGTGATTGACTCTGTTATCAATATTTATTTAGTAGGAGATTTATATTCACTTAAAAATTCATATTTTGCCCTGTATATGAGATGGCCCTTCCGCGATTTCGTTAGAGATAGTGAATTTGCTAATTATTGTAATCTAAAGGTATGGGAAATTATTATGTTGCTACTAAGGGAGTAATTATTGTTATTATAATATAATACATTATATGATATAATAGAGTGTACATTTTATTTTAGTGTACAAATTATTGATTAGTTCAATAAATGAATCATCATTTGCAGTTCATTGTGAATTTAATATTCACCTGCCGTAACCAAACCTAACTTAATCTAACCAAAATATTCATTAAGTTTTGAGAATTCACCTTTTTAGACCAATATGAATTTAAGTCGATTAGATGAGTTGTGTGTGTTCACGGTAGTTATATCAGGATAGAGTGTGCCCTGTAATATTACTACGAGAAATTTATTCTTATTATGACAAGAAATAACAATAGAGTTGTGAAAAGACAGGTAATTCAGAGTTGACACCACCCCTAACGTAGAGCCCGGACGATAGAGTAATAAAGTCGTAGATGGGATACACAAGATGAGCCTTGTATGCCGTGAAGAGCGTTTTTTATCAGATACTCTCATTTCTATTGTGACCGATAGTAGAGATCTCGCTCGACTCTTAGAGTTGAAATGCATACATATGAAGAACAAGAGCTAGAAGAAGATTCCTTATTAGGTACACATATCCTTAGCGAATAGAGACTAGTAGATCTGGAATAAATCATTTTATCTTTATTGGTTTGTTCTTTGAAGAAAGATTTAGGATTTGATTACAAAAATTTAATTAAAAATCATTATAGCGTTTTGAAGTTAATGTAAGATAACTAGCCTATTATCAACTTGGCAGATGATTAAGTAACCAATTTTATAATTATAGTTATGTTATTTTGCTTACTTACATTAGTACTGAACAGTGGTTCTTATTGGATTGTTATTACTTATAGGCGTTAATTTGTTATTTTGTAAGATTTAGGGAGCTAGTTTGCCATCTACCCTAGAATATTTATAATTATAATGTGATTTTTTATAATTCATTATTTACTTTTTTTCGTAAGCAAGCCCAAAATTCGGTAAGCGTGTCTGAATAAATTAAATTAGATTAAGGCAAAGTGTCGTCAGCATATTGAGAGTGTATTGAACTATGACACAAATTTGATGAAATAGTCATTTATTATATTTAGTTAGGTTTATTATATTTATATAATTAAGATATTTAAAAAGAATAGGAAAAAAGTATAGAGCCCTGAGGGACACCGTGGGAAATTTCATGATATGCATAATAGTAGTAGTGTATAAGAAATGTAGGTATCTCCCTAAAATTGAATTATTACGTAGTTAATATTAATGATGTTGTCTCGGTGATCAGTAGAATAAGTAGACTGAAAAACCATTGTTAGTGACCATATGATATAGAATACTCAAATAAGTGAAAATCTCTCTAATTTGCCTTACGAATAAGAGTAGTTGTTATATGAACTACATCGTAATATGCTATACTTACACATAGTAAATTAAAAATATGATAGTAAACTAGTATACACATGTTTTAGTATTTTATTCATTTAAAAGTGTGCTATTAGTAATTAGAGTTTTGCATAGTTTTTCAGTAAGTAATACCAGAGCATCCTCTGTTTTGCGGTTTTTGGTGAAACCAAAACTGATATTTTTATTTGCTGATAAAAGCCCATTTTCATGCAAATTAATAATTAGTAAGTTGTCCATGGACTAATTTTTTCAAAGTATTTTTACCAGTATTGTATATGTATAGGAATTGAAATCTGAACCGAGAGTTATTCTCGCCGAAGGATCATTAGTGCAGAAAGCTGGCGTGGAGTGGAAAATAATAAACAGAAAGGGATATACTTATTGCGATTTTACCATATCATAAATATGTAATATAAAATAAAAATCCGTAACCTATTCCAATTTTGAGCCTTGTGTATAAAAGAGTCGGTTATAACTAAATTGGTCTGATAATTTCTTTTTTTTATACTGCCTGTGTTGTAAATCCAGTTCGGGACACTCTGAAAGTCGGAGAATCTATATTTATTTGCATGAGTTATCCCATCATATAACAACACTCAACGTCTAAGAAAATGTTAAGATATTCATTTCATAATGCCGAAGTAATCTGCCCTTCGTATTAATATATATAATATATGTGTTAACTTAAAATAGTCGCAAAAATCCATCTCTGTTTCTGACACTTCTGGCTTAGCTAAGACGTTGCCCCTTACGGTAGGTTATAAAGTAGAAGAGCTTCTAATTCGTGAACATATTCGTTGTATATAATTTTCCTCCGTCATACCCTCTTCCTTACCTCAGATCCAGCCTATTTTTAATTTCTTCAATATTTTAGTTTGTTTTCAAATGCCACTAACCAGCTGGAGGCCCAAGGTTCAGTTGTAAGTGAAACACTGATGAGTTTGCGTACAACCATTGTCGTGGTGCGGTTCATTAATCAATGCCCATGCTGTATCTGAGAAATATTTTGATTGCCCAGTGTTGCTTGGTTTGAATGTTGTAGTCTGGTTGCCCGTATTAAGAAAAAACTGAGCTGATTGGAGTTTCCATTATAAATTTTTTTAGTGTTGGAAGCAGCGTTTTGATATCTTAGTTTTATACATGTGCAAAATCCGGTATGTGGTAGCCCATTATACTGATTTGTGAGCACATGTTTATAGTGGACCTCGAGTGTGGTTTTGATAAAATTCTAGATTAGAAGTTAAAAGAGTAGGCATATATATGTCAGGGCGCCAAGCTGTAGTCATTGTCTCTTTTACTGAGCCTGTATTTCGTATGTGTGATGTGTTATTATGAGGAGGTGGATAATAATAATAAGATAATTAAATAATCAGATTAAAATGGAGGTATTAATTCCAATAAGGAATAATTAATAGTTAATGGATATTATAGAATAATAGATAATAATTAATTAAAAAAATATATTGGCAAGTTAAGAATTATTTTCAAGATTAACTTGATTTTAATGACTTAAAAGTTTACATTTTATTTTTTTTTTTTTTTTTTTTTTTTTTTTATAATTTTAATTTAAATTGAATAAGGTTATATAAGTATTGCTGGTGAGTATATAGGTTAGACTATAAATAATAATCCCTACTATAAAAATGTAATTTAGTACATAATGTTTCATTTCTAGAGTATCTTTTAGTGATATATGATAATTATCACCCACCTACGCATCACATAACTATTAACTAATTTATTACGCATGAAGTTGTAACCTTCGCATTCCGCATTATTACATAAATTTATTGCATACAACTTAATTTAATAATAGCGGTAATAGTATAAATATAACCACTGGTCAAACAAAGCAAATTTAAACTCTTTATTTGCTTAAGTTAAATGTAAATTAAATATAAGTAGATGATTCTTAGATATTAAGTAATTTTTTGTGTACTGATTTCAAATAGTTAACAGTAGATATTTATATTTATCTATCTTATCCATAGCTATTTAACCACATTAGTAGAATTTTATAATGATATATGAAATCATAATAACACTTTTAGTATAAACATATGCCATATAATAATTATATACTCAGTAACTTAAAATCTCTTACTAATTCATTTTTGTATATTTAAGCATTAGTAGTATTAGTAAGTCAGCTAAGCATTTATGATACTTGTACAGTTTTTTTAGAACTAAGAAAATCTTTTCTATATAAACAATAATATATTAGATTATGGTTTAATACTAGAATAGCGTGTAATAGTATATTTTTGATTATAAAAATTTCCTTTGAGTGAAAGCTATCTGCTCTCCATGGCTTTCGTTACTCCCAGTGAGCAACGGTTTATTATTAGAACAATTAATCTATCCAATAATGTCAAAAAATAAGATAGAATTTGTACATCCAAAAATTCTATATAAGTCTATATACTAATTACTAGGGTAACGCTCCGATTCATAAAATAAATATTGCTGATACATCGGAATATATTCGATTTATTTTAAATAAATTAAATATTAAATATCATATAATCAGCTTCTAGATGATTAATATATCGCTCAATAGAATAAAATATCGATATTCGAATATTATAGTATATATATATCTAAATATTTCGCATATAATATTATTTATATAATTCTTAAAATATATAATATTATTTAAATATCTAATATATTATTATTATTACCTATTAAAAATTATATATATATCTATATATATATTATATATATATATATATATATATATATATATATAGTATTAAATATATAGTATTATTAATATATATTAATAATTAATATAATATATTAATATATATATTAATATAATCATATATATATAATATATATATATAATTAATATATAATATATATTATATATATTATATATAATATAATATATTAATAATATATATATAATATATAATATATATATTATATATATATATAATATATACTAATATATATATATATAATTATATAATTAATATATTAATATATATATACCGCGATAAGGTTATTCTTTCCGATTTCATGCTTGCCACAAAAGGTGATTTAATTTTATTTGACATAAAAAATATTATTAATTTTAAGAAAATATCCCAAAAATATACAACATCAATATTAATAAGAAATGAATAGAAAGGGAAATAATTTTATTACCAATTTAGTATTCCATCTCTAAGAGAAATTTAGCCGGCTGATTCGCACACCTCACCGAATTTTAAAAGAACAAAACTCACCGAATTTCCTAATGCTCTACCACCATCTGACACCAAATTTGCATCACATACTTATTATTGTTGATATCAGTTCGTGACATTAAATTAATCTATTTCTATGCCCTGAGTGAAAAACGAATGGACCAAACAATCACACACACACCACAACCTACCACAATCCAACTAAAACCATAAAAACTCCACAAACCAAAAACATAACCAACACAACGACCTAATTCTACCGCACCAAACTGATCCAAAAGACATCCGTATACTCACAAACATTCACAATCCACACCAACGGCCAGAAACTGTATATTACCGTTAAACACTATTAATCATTGACGTATACACACTAATAAATTACAAATAGGGCTAATAGTTGTTAGGTATTTCTACAGATATATTTACGGTATTTAAATACTAACCCTAAATAGAATTATAATATTCTTATATATTAATATTTAATTATTTAATATATAATATATATTAGTATAATAATAAATATTATATTATATAGTATATATAATGATATATATATATATAATAATTAATATAATATATAATATATATATATAGTAGATTAATATTAATATATATTAATCTATAATATAAGAATTATATATATATATAAATATATATATTAAGTATTATTATATATATATATATTTATATATATAATTAATATAATATTATATATGTGTGTGTGTGTGTGTGGTGTATACTTATATATTTATATATTTATTATATATATATATATATATATATATGTATTGTGTGTTTGATTAGATAAAAATATAATTTATCCAGATCTCTCGTTAACCGTTGATGTGCTCTATATTAAGTAACTTTTCGTCGCCATCTCATCCTAAAATATCAAATGATATTAATATTGTAGTTTATATATATTATTATATATATAATATATATAGATATTACTACCCTAGCTTGAGTGATACTTATCAGAGTAGATAACACATATCTCTGATTTTGTATTATATAAGAACTGGGCTAACCTATACAGTTATTGAATATAGTGAAACTAACGTATCCACGTTAGTAGAATAAATGGGGTATTTTTTACGATTACAATGATATGTTAAGTCATTAATTCATGATCTTATAAGAAAGACGAACAAGAGTAGACTTACTCTACGTTTGAAAGCACGTTTAACATACTATTAGAATTCGCTATCTCGTTGTGCAGTTACGACCTACTGATGCTATTTGATCATAAATTGGCCGTGTCTCATCTTGTGTAAATATCTGTGATTTCCCTGAGATAAAAACCAGAAGATTAAGATTTTTTACCGAAGAGATGCCCTTGAAGATAATCCAGGCTTTCCATCCCTCCATTTAGGAGGAGGGGAATGGCCCAGTATTGAATAAGAGGGGAGACGCGGAGGGTTGGTATCCGCACAACGCGAAAGTGCTGCCTGCTGCCTGCGACTCGTGCGGATAGAATTTCTAGATTCAGCCGAAGAGAAACTCTATCTAATAGTCTGAGGTACTTTAGGTCATCTAGAATCAAGGATACTAGATCTTTCACTCTGTTTAATTAATATGTAGTGATTGAGCGATACATATTTGAATAGTTTTCGGTTAATCATCTACGGATGATTAAAAATGATGTAACATGTGTATCTGATAATTACTCTTATTATTCAAATTGATGAATAGATCCAGCCAAGATACAAATTTTACTCGTGAAACCGCCTGTCGGTCGATGCTGATGCAATTATGTATGACTCATCAAGCTAGACGACTTCGGGGTTCCTCTTCTCCGTAACCGGTGAAGACACAGGTAACATATTTAAAATGAGGTCCTTTTAATAGTCTACGATGAAAGAAACTCCGAGCGACAAAAGAGTAGTATCTTGTATCAATACTCCTGCGATTACCCCTGATCCCTGTTTTGGGTGTATTATGGGGCCCAGTGTGACCATAGGAGCGCGGACTGACCCTCCTGAATTTTAATTGCTCCAAATAGTGTCTAATCTCAAGTCAATATACACACATATAGGACAAAAAAAAATATATAAATAAATATATATCTCAACTTGCAAGTTCTTTGTGTAGTATAAATAATGCATGTACCCTTAATCAGTTTACCCGAATTTTAAGTATTCTATCCAATATTCAAGTGATTGGAGATAATACTATTGGCATACCGTGAAGTATAAACCCACGTATCATAAATGACTTCTTACTCAAAATATCACAATTTTACACATGAGTATAAGGAGGTATGACCATATATGTCTCGCTTTTGTGCCTGAGTAAAACGATATCGGTTCTTTGCCGCTTCCAGAACCTGTTCTGTGCGCAAGTATGTGCGGAGAATTAACCAGTTGAAGGCATCTCGTCCTACGCCTAAAAAAATAGTTCAATGAGAATAATAAAGAGGCAATAGAACCCGTCTGAAATATAACGAATGCCCAGCAACAAGTATCCCATTCAAGAGTCACAGAAGATTCCTCGTAGAAAGTTATGTATAATATGATGTCAATAAACGAATGTCAAGTATCGCTACATACCCAACTGTGTATGTTGATCACCCTTAGAAAAGATGACACCAGGAAAGAAACAGATCAAAGGCTTCTTTCACTAGAAGACAAGAAGGACCAGGAAAGGAGAGCGTCCAAATGCGTACACTACATACTGATCACACTTCCCAAAGCCCTGGTAAGATCGAGAAATAGTCCGGGACGGAATGCTTGACCCTGCATCTGGTTTGACCATCGGTAAGAAGTGGAAAACGAGTACTCCTCCCGATACAGAGAAGACGCCCAAAGTAATAGAGCGGACGCAAAGAGAAAATAGTGACTGAAAAGAAGACCTGAAATTATTTTAAAGAATGAATTGGCCTAAGTCGTTCTTGCTGATTTATACCTTGAATCGCTTATAAAAAAATTATTTTCCTGCTTATCAGTTCCACTATGAAAGTACCGTATCAACTTCCCAGTCTTGCTGTAGTATTTCTTGATAATGAATAGACTACTCAATTGTGTGAGTGCCAATCCACATAAAGCCATCGTTTGACCGACAGTGAAATCGTAATCTGAAAAATTGACTAATTGAGTACCTATGAACTTTTTGATTTTTGCAAGTGTGAGTCTGGTGTTTTCGCTTATTGGACGACACCCTAGAGTCCTACTTCTCTATCCCCACGATATAGAAGTATCTAAATTTATTATAGATAATATACGCCGCATTAAAAATAGATCATATGCTCTCAATAATATAGAGAGGATCACGTATCAATATGGAGACCAGACATGAGGAGAAAATGTACCTCCCGAACTCACCTCTAGAAGATCCATGTCTATTGCTACGCGAATCATTCATAGTACAGATGCGCATTCCCCATGAGCCACCCCGACTGAAATGGTTGTCCACCGATCTATACATTATAAACAGACCAAGTACAAATAATTGATTCCTTGGAACCGAGAATAGTTATGGTATAATAGTCTTATGACGAGTATCTCCATAATAAAATCACAAAACACTCCCTAAGGTTTTTGCAGACTGTCGCTGTTAGACTTTGCTACCTTTTAACAGTTTTAAAAGTGATACATAGTCGCACTGTCATACATACAGCGTATTCCGAGAGACATATTCACGATCCTTCCGACTGAAGATCATCATTGATTACTATTTCTGAGTCTGCGATAATGTGACGAAGGTATAACTAGACGCGACAAGACTTATAAACATCTATTCAATACGTATTTGGGCTTCCGTTTTTCGAGAGAAGAAGGTTAGAGAAATATATCCGAACCAAATACTTCAACGAAGAGTATGGTCAAGAGTGGTGCCAAGAGCGTTGAGAGCTCTCTTTGTAACCCGCTGCTGCGTCCGTCTACTCAAGTTCCTTCCCGAACAATTAGGTATGCAAATCAGAGATAACTGATAATGGCGCCCCTCGATCCCAATATAACAGGCTGCCGCTTCAAGATTCCAAAGTGGCAGGAAATTACAATCCCTGCCTTGACGTACGCAGTCTTTCTGTCTCGTATCGGACAAGTCATTCTTCCTCACTCAAGCTGGCACAAGCTATGCGCGTGGCGGACACATAGGTTGTATCTCGGCGCGCAGACTTGCTAACCTGGTGGGCGGACCCTGAACTCAGAGGTTTGACTCTAGCATGTATGCTTTCGAAGTCATGGATCACATATGCACAGCCTTGATCAAGAAGTATTATGCTAATAATTAGTGCATCTCCGCAGTGATACAGGTAGATTCAGGTACATATTCCGCACCATGCCGCACACTCTCAAGTTTCTCTGATCGAAACAATGGCAGTGACCCATCCACTCATGTCTACGTTACAAAGTTCTAATAATTCTGCGAATTATAACAATTAAATGTCTGAAAAAGAGAAATTTACGACCATTCGCAGATAAATCCGTTATTAATCGGTTTCCCCAGTTATAACCAAAATAGATAGAGAAGGTCTTGTGATATTTGAATGATAAAGAAATCTAACCGCCTTTTTTAATTGTAGATGCTCTTACTACAACCTACTTCCATCAATAATGAAGGCGTAAGCGATCCGAGTGGCTCATTTCACTAACTCACCCAGAAATTTCGGTTAATAACTCTAGATATCCGTACCTTGTCCACAAACAACTGTCTAAATTAGCTATAGCAGTCGAGGGAACATAATAATATTAATTCTAATATAAAAAAGATTTCTCTTTACATAAATTCACTACAAACTCAAATTAAATCCGGTTATTACGATACAACATTACACGTCCAAAGAATTGAAAATAAAAAACACTGAAATTATTAAATAGCGATTATAAATACAATTGTTATAAATAACATTATTGAAAAAAAATAAATGGGTAAAATATTTTAGTTTAGTTAAAATAGTAAATATATAATTATATACTTTTATATAAACTAACAAACCATAAAATCTAGGTATATGTCCTAATTATAATACTAGGGTAACCACTATATCTGACAAGCAATGTCACTTTAATTAGTTACAATACTACATACCCAACCAAGAATACTATATATATATACTAACTGATGAGTAATATTTTATATGAAATATTAATTATATTAAAATATATAATATTTATTTATATAAATAAATTAATATATATATTAATTATATATATATAAATATATATAATAATATTATATATTATTATCATTTATTAATCATTTCTATCACTATCCATATAACTATAATTAATAAATAATAAGATGTAAATAGAAACCAAAATTATTAATTTCTTACAATATCAATGATATTATTATCAGTACCATACAATTTTTGTAAAATTAAGTATAAAGAGTGCATAATCAGATTTCTTAATATTCTTGATAAATAAGAAGAACCTAGTTGCTTCAATTCTAGATTAATACCATCGATATTCAACCGATTGATTTGTATCGCAAAATTTCTGAAAACTTTTCAAAAATTATTTAGAGGTGCTACGAACTATTGACAATAATCTCAAGTGTGAAATTTCTTTAGAATAGAATATCAATAACCTTAAAAATTGTGGCATTGTATGAACTCACTCGGCCTACAAAGCTTATAGCCAGTAGTCTAGTTAATGCGGGAAGTTTTGCGTCATTACTATTGCGACTTCCTTAGTTTGATGATATTAGACAATGAGAGATCCACCTAGGGTATATAGTAGTATTTATAACTTTTGTTATTTTTCATAGTAAGTAGCTGTCACCATTCTTAAGAGAACCATATCAAGACAGATTATATGTCTATCCTATTGTCTCCATTCATATCATTGTCGTGTCTGATATATATATGCAAATAGCCCAAAATGTACCGACTACCAATGTAGCCGCTATCCAAAGTATAGTGTTGATAACAATCTATAGAAACATCTCCTATGCTATAGATTATGTACATAAATGTTAATTTTTCCGACTCCTACATTATTTCTTCTACTACCTTTCCTAATATTATATTTGATTTCTTCACTTTCATCTGAGTTAACGGAATTTATGATGTTTTATGCGTAAATTTCACTCGTTTATTATTATATAGTGTTCCTGTAATGGAATTAAGTGTTACGATAATATAAACTAAGAACAAAAGCAATAGAATGGTTATAACTCTCCATCCATTGGGATGCTGAAGAACTAAAATGGCATGTAAAAAGAAGAATGACAATAGATAAATAGATTACAGACCATTGTGGAGTGATATTTATCTGAGAAACCAAGTCTGTGACAAGTCGATTCGAAGGCATATTTTAAGATAATTTACACAATACGTAAGCATAAGAATACCAATTTGAATTATTTAATCGATACCGGTTCTAGCAAGAACATTTCATTGCAACAATAAGGTCATATATATATATAATTAATTATATAATATATATATATTATATATAGTAGTAAGAAGTACTTTCAACCTACTACATGATTACAATATATAATAGTTATTATTAATTATTATAATCCCACCATTAATATGGATTTTTTAATTTATGCATAATTAAATATTTACAAAATTAAATATACCATTTTATGAGGTATTAAAAACCTAATAAGATGATAGTAGACTTATGTCCTTGTAGAAAATATGTTTAATAAACATTAATTTATTGTGAAACAAGTATTTCATAATAGAACATCTATAGGTTTATCATAAACTCATTCTAGTTTATATAAGAAAATATTTATCACACACTGCCACCTGTATCGTAATAAATCCTGATGACAAGATCGAAAAAATTCTAGATATGATTTATTCTTGATAATCCAGAAAATTTTAATCCAGTATAATTGACAAAAAAATGAAAATAAATAGATAAATAGGTTAACGTTAAAGAAAAATATAAAATTACAATTCATAAATATAAATAATATAGTTGTTTGGATGCGAACAGTGACAACTCCTTTCTATCATTTCTTCGTTGAGCTCCATCTCTCAACATACAATTCATCCTCCATAATCTCTCTCGCACGTAATATTATGCTTCCCTGCCAGATCCAATACAATCTAAATGAAATTTACCTCAACTTTATATATCGAATGATGTGAATGAAAAATATTATACGTTGTTTAATATTTATTAGAAACATCAACTGCATATTGCCATGGAAACAATCATCACACCAAGTCAAGGAACTGCCTAACACGCAGGCATGCAAACGTACTGTGGATGTTATATCTTATTAAAAAATACAAAAAATAATATTTTTAAATCCAAGAATGATTCAAGCAAGTAACTTAAGATGTGTTTATTGAGGGTTAAGTAGAAAACCGGGAGAATAACAAAAATTAAACTTATCTTTGACAAAGAGAGTAACCCTGACATTCATCTGTTGAGAGAAAGGTATTTAAGAATATAAAGAAGAAAAGCATAGTCTATAATTATACCTTTTTATGTCCTTATAAAGTTAGAACTTGTATGATGAAAGAATGTCTTAGGCTCTCCAAATATCTTAAGACCACTCAGAATTAAATAATCTCTTCGTCATCATTTAATTGAACTTTACTCACATACATATCAAATATAAAGTGAACTATGAAATTTAATTAATGAACAAGTCAAAATATTAGAAGCCACAAAAAAGGTTTTAGTGCTAATATTTTAACTCCAGAATTAATCCATCTCTGCCAGTATGAAGTCCATATCCCCGTCAAGCGTCTTAGAAAAAAAACTGGTGTGATGTGTTAAGGCACGTGAGACTTATATCTGACTTCAGAGATCTTCATAATAGCGATAGGATTTTAGTGTAGCAGTCAACCGTATGCCCATCTGAGTCTACCCCACGCTTTATAATGGGACCAGCGTGAGTGTGTATACCCTTAAGGCAAGAGCTACTTGAACGATAACTCCACACCATATTAAATGGGAACCCTAGAATTCAGGATACAAAAATCCTGATCATATACTTAATCTTGAAACCTAGCTCTTCCCATTACCAGTTCAACATATTGGAATTTGCGGGTGAGAAATGAGAACATTCACAAAATAAACGTCTAATTTGTGTTTAATATATCTCGAATATCTTCAAATATTCAATAATATTAAATTACTACATAATGGATTTATATAGTTTTAACAAGTTACCAATCTCATCTCCAATCATTCATGGATACTCTCTTGCAAGGAATCCCTAGAAACAAACGTCCAATCGCTTCCTGACACTGGATTCTAGTAATTTTCTGCGAGTCTAGAACTTCATATCTACTTCTTCGATAGCTCTGCATGAAGCAAACACAACTCTGAATATCAACATCTTCTTGATTTATTTTAATGTGTGTGCTATATAAGTGTTTTCTTACTATATACAATTTCTAGAGCGATATAAAGTACTGTAAAAAACTCAAAGCTTATTCTTATGTTCCAGTTTCAGATAGCAAAAACTGCAACTTCGGTACTAATCTATTGGAGTTACACAATAGATAAAGAATTAGCCTAGGTGAAAGTAATTTAGAGCCAGAATAAAATAGTAGGATAAAATTTTAAAAGAGATATTTAGGACCGCACTCCTAAAAAACCCAAATAATAACTTATCAAGGAATTAAGAAGTATCTCGGTAAGCAGGTTTCTTAATATCGAATATCTTACTTGTTTAGAGTTTTTATTATTACTATCTAAAACATTTATCCGCGCCACTTCTATATATCAACTATTTAAAGGTTAGAAATACCTAGTAATATATAAATATTATATATATAGTAACAAGACTATAAATCACATTGGAGAATTTAAAAGTAAAGTTAAAGCTTTTAAAAAAGGTACTAGAGTCAAAGGTGAAAAGATCCATCTATGAGTACATCCAAGTATTACAGTCTTAAGGGCTTATTAGCCTTCAGAATACAACACCATCCTAGCCGTGCTCTTAACCACCATTGTCATGCACTCATCTACAACACTCCACCCTACCGCTAATGTCTCGCTTATTTTATGGCCCTAGTTTATCTAGTAATATGTTCCCTACACCAGTAGAATGTGACATTACCCAATTTATATTTATCCAAATTTTGTTAAGTAAATCTCTGCTAAATTACCTCCTATCCTCCTCCTCAAACAATTTAACTGATCCTAGTATTCCTCCTTATATCAGCTACAGGAGCAGGACATTATGATAGTGGTGAATGAGTATAAATTTACAATAGCAGTTCTGCATTTTATAATCGTAAAACGATCTCTGAAAATAGATTATGCCCGACCATAAATATATATTGCCGCAATCTTTCACTTACAACTAGACCGTAATATATATCCGAATAAACAATATTAAACTACCAAAAATCCCAGTGAAATACTTTTTATATTATTTTTATATATAATACAATGTAATTGTGATTGATTAAAATATCCATTTTACAACATAAATAACAATGAAAAGAATTGCTGACCTCAAAGTTAATAAACACAACACTAATTATACGTTCCACATTATCAAACATACTGCTAAAATCCTGCGAGTTTTAATCAATCTAAGATAATATGAATCTCAGTATCCTAAAAGTCCGAATCATTTAATGATCAATCAACAACCTGATAATGTAGTAGATCATGCAACTCTCATAAGATTCTTATAAGATTTGCAAATTAAGATATAAAAAATAAGTTGCATTAGTTTCCGAAGCCACGCCTCCCAAGCCCTGTGATTGGCTCAACCACAACCGAGTCAGCCAATCAGACCGAGGCAGTAAATATCATTATATACAGAGTATATAATATAAATATTAAGGTAAGTTATCTAAAAAAACAAAATACGTGTATCAGTACACCTGCAAATTCCAATAGTAAGATCCCGTTACTCTCTTGAAAATTAAATGTTAGAATAGTGTTACTCCGTTAGCCCAAACCTAAATTAAATTCTCTACAGGTAAGGTACGATCCGACGTTAGTACCTCTTATAATATATGCACCCAGTACCGCACATTCATTCTACATTTTACTCTCAATATGGGAATAAAAAATATCTATTTGGAACGAATAGTCAATCGAAGGGTATATTAGCAATTTTAGTAAGTGAAGAAGTTTGCCTGATATGAAGACATAAAATGAAAATTAAATAATTTAAATAACAATAAAGAAAAATATAAAATAACTAAAATAAATTTAAGAAATAAACAAAAATAAATACTAAAACTTAGAAATGAATAATGGATTGTAAAAATTTGTTAGAAAAATAATAATCACAAATATACAAATCATTATTATTAAGAATTTGTCAATGGAATGTAATTCTTCCCATGATGAGATTTCGTTATATGTAAAACCTTCACCTTCTCCTCTTAGGTATATATGTATATTATTATAAACTATTTATAAACAAATTTTATGATGTCAAGATAATGAAGAGGATCCAGTTTAATATCCAAAAATACCTCTCTTAATTAACAAGACTAGCTGGTACCGGGTAACAGATAGACCCAAGCAAAGTGCTCTTTAGGTCTAAACCTTTAAAAAACAATGAATTTTGTTCCCTACACCACCAACAAACCTATATCATGCCCTTTTATTTCATTGTCTTGAGATATCATAAGCTTATATGATGAACTTTATTTTATTGAAAACCTCTATCATTAAAGGAGATTATGCTCGAAGGTAGGTTAATCTGTTATTTAAATTCATTAGCCACTACCAAGTCGCGCACAACGCTCTCATTCAGGATCCTTCCTATCCCATCAAAACTTTCCGTGCATTGTGTGACTACCTCTTCAGCAGTAATCCGTGTATGTCTTCACAGTCTTAACAAGCTTGATTTCGTGTTCAAGAAGAAAATGCAATCGGTATCAGTTAAGGAAGATGATAATAGAGTGCTACTTAATGTGTATAACTTAACCAATTGGTCATAATACTTAGTTATATCTCTAAATAGATATTAGAGGTACCGTATTTAAGCTGACTAATACTTACCTAATATACATCATTAGAGCAAATATCGTGAATTTAGTTACCTACATAACAATTCGAAGTTAAATTCATAATCTAAGAGTATATTGAACGCTCCCTAAACCTGTTTCAGATAGTGACATAATCAAGATCTTAACCTAATCCCTTTATATGAATCTGTTACCTCTTCATCATTATAATTTGGCTTATTCCACTCAAGGTTAACGCCGCGCCAAATAAATAAACAATTGTCCAGACTTTCTGATATTAAACCAGTAACTACATACCCCACCTGTTCGAGAATTCCCAGGTATATATTCCTAAGAGCAATTGTTCAGGTAGTAAACAGTGACTATATTATAAACAGCCAAACTTTACTTCGTGACAGTTTTATTCGAGTTAAAAGGTGTGTGTGTTAGCTGTTGTGGGATCGTCCACTTTAACACTAACCAGTACATATAATTGTCCAAGTGTAATGGAAATATAGAGTTAGGTCAATAAAAAATGATCGTGAAACAGTCTTTCGAACGATGCTTAAGCGGAGACCTGCCATGAGAAACACAAGTTGGGTTAAGCGTCACTTCCCTTTGTCATTATTCTCACTTAGGCTCGCTCCCACTCCGTAGAGTGGTGAATCAACCCAGTCTAAACTCGTTCATTTAACTAGTGGTCAAAGAACTAATCAACATACTGAACGTGTCGTAAATATCAGCAATCATTACGCCATCCGAGGAGTAAGTACCAAAGAAATCATTACGATATCTATTTACATATTAGAAAGATCTAACTGAGTATTAAATGGCCCAAACCATGATTAATAACGCAAAAGATAACAAAATTTACGTAAGAACAAATAAATACATATTGCTGCCCAAGGAATCTGAATAAGATAAGCTCGATTATCTAACTGGCTGATGAGTCTAACTATAGATAACAACGTCGTGATGCAGAGTTATCGGCTAAAATAATAATATCAACTAGGCCCCCTTATCGGTAGATAAGTAAATTCTATCAATACAAGTTCCTAAATGCACATCAAATCATAAATGGGAATAATTAAGTCGTCTTTACGTATAAGAAAGTACTAAGAAATTGAGATTAAAAATATAATCTTCATATAATATAACGAAACCATATGTACTCACTTCCTGATCGATTCACGCTAGATCTCTTAGAACTCCATATTATACAGAATAATATAGATTTACAACCTATATATATAATAAAAATAGAGAGAACCAATAGAAGTAATTAGTATATTCTACTGTATGGAAAAATAGAGATTAAAGGACAAGGTGATGTGGAAATTTAAGAACAGCGTTTAAACAAATTTATTTAATTATGTCAAAGAGGATATCATTATTAAGTTGATAATCAGAGATAATGAATAAGTGATATATTTATATCCCCTTCTTCTCAGATTGGCAAGCATTTATGTCCCAGGTCAAATCTTCTTATTAAATTCTTTGCTTTTCCATATACCTCTTCATGGTTGATAAATCTATATGAAAATGAAAGCAGGAGTGTTATCATAGGTTAACATTTGAATAGTATAATTATATTAAATCATAAATTCATCAAGCCTCACTTCAAGTAAATTTTGAATTTCCAATGTCCCTGTCACAAACCATGAAGTTGTCACCACACATAATCTTATTGTAAGGAAGCATAAAAGTATCCCATGATTAGAACCAATTATATGTAAGTCATTAGCCATTGTCAATGACAACATGACAGGTGGAACATGCAGTCCATTTTGAGGAAAATAACTACTTTAGATTACCGATCTCGTGTGATACACCTCGTTAGATTCTAGGAATATGCAAACTCTCTTGTAAGTCTATGTGTAAACAATAGGGTTTTAATATATAGGCTTTCCTCCCCCATTGCCGGGAGAAGGCCAAAAAATAATGAGGTGAGTTAGGACCGGCGGAGATATGACGTTGTAATGTCACCCGAAGTTTAACCCTGCCTCATGTGTCATTCGTCTAGAACTCTTAGCAATAACTAGAGCGATATATCCATTCAATATAATTGCTGTCGGCTGTTCTCTATTTATAATTAGAATTAGGTGTTCTCAAAGCAATCTTCAAGTGTCATTATAATATACTATCGACCATTTAAGTAGTGTCTACAAACATTATGGTGCCTAAGTTATTACATAAGAGTGGATTGAATAAGTGTACAAGTAACAGTTATATAACTGTGAATATCCTCGGCGCTGAGTTCTGTAAAATTTAAATCTTGACAATCAAAGTAAGTTGCAAAATAATTAGATCAATATAATCGTCTACTTCACTATTTGAAAAACCGTCAGATAAAATAGGGTCCAAAATTAATTATAGAATTAATAAGGCTTAATTGTTTTCAAATTTAGTATCTTGTCCATTTTACAACCCATATATATTATATATATATTAATATTATTACTATATATTAATATATAATTATATAATATTATTAATATTATATATTATATTTATTATATATTAATTTAAATTAGAAAAACAACAAAGCTCATCGAAGCCAGCGTGCTAATTCACAGTTCGCAAAACAAAAACTTTGGTTTTTGATGGTGGAGTATATGAAGAAGTCCCGGGCATCCAGAAGAGATTCAAGCAATTGTAGCCTGAATAAGATAATAGTAAAAAATACGACTTACTTGTCATAAAAGTTAATGATAATGAAATTATTAGATGAAGGTCAGGTTATTAAAATAAGTCAGTAGCTAGCTATAAAATGATGGTGGTAGAAGAAGATTATGAGAAAATGTACTTGTTAGAAGGAAAGTGAGAGAGAGTTAGAGAGAGACAAATAAATTAACTTAATAAATAATGAAGCAAGAACTGTATGTACAGAAGTAAAGAGTAGGTAGTCAATTATAGAAAATGGAAAAAGTATCCTTCAATTAACTTCTTCAGGTCTTCCAACTTACAAGTTATCACAACTCCAAAGAGGTTGAAGAATTCTAGAGTTGTAGCTAAAAAAGCTGATTTGTGTATTGGATCTAATTAGGTATACTGGGGGTGATTTTATGCTTTATTTATGTGATATATAACGATTGTAATAAAAAATTAATAAGAAAAAAGCCTCGAGAAACCACATCGGAAAAAAAAAATTAATCTTATAGATCTATAGTCAATCCAAATTATTAATATTCAACTTCTAGCATAATAAAAAATTGGAAAGAAAGGAGACATATAAAGTAGTTGAACTCCGAAGACATAGTGGAGAATCTTTCAAACATGATGTTATAGAAGCAATTTGCCGCCCCCGAAGATAATTTTAAGTACAAAATAATAATATGATAATATTAAATATAATATCATAAATTAATTTTAATTGAGTATAGAAGAAGGAAAAATAAAGATAATCGATATCACATTAAGAACGACTTCTGACAGTCAGAGAAAGAAGGGTAAACAAAATGCAGCCACAATTTAAGAACATATGAAGGAGAGATAATTAAAAAGTATAGTCGAACTGTGATTAAATGTACCGCACGGTAGACTTCCAATTTACAATTAAAGAATAATGATGTAGTGGAGACGAAATCTCCCCAGAGATCAACTACACTATTTTGCAGTAATATAGTCTATAATTATATTAAATAAAAAATCTTATTTTTAAATTGATAGTTAATTTATCATATTTAAATGCGAAACAAATCGTAAATCTCACAAGTAGATGATTTAATAACTAATGCTCGATAGTATCTCAGAAGAATAAATTGAATTAACTGGTAAAACCAAACTCACAGGCAGATCTAGAGATTCCGAATATTAGATATAATACTGCAAGGAAATTATTCATCTTCGTCCACACTGACACTTAACACACTCACAGTGAAGTACTTACACGTTAAATCAGGATAATCGAGGCTGGTCTACTGATGATAGGATCTGTAATAAAGTTCTATGCTTAGTCTCAGAACACAATATGAATAGATGAAGTAAAATGTAATAAAATATTTATCATTTAGAAATGTGAAATAGAAAAAAATGAAATGAACATTTAATTACATAATTTTCTTTTTTTTAATTTCTATTTTTCCTTTTATTACCATTAAAAATTTCCTTTTATTATCAGATTTCTTAACTCAGATACTATAAATATAATAATATTACATAATATGTTAGTATACAATATTAAATATAAATATAATAACTACTTTAACATATAATTACTAATATATTATATGTAATATATATATATATATCTATATATATATCATATATTATACAGATATTGATGGTTAAAAAACAGAATAAGATATAGATACCAGTTAAATATTAAGTATATAATATATTTATTTAAAATAATTTGATTTATTTATATAAAATGTTTTAATACAAAATTATATTATATATATCGATTATATATATATATTAACTTTGTTAAATAAATATTTATAAGATACTATAAATATAATAATATATAATTATAAGAGTTAATATATTACAAAGCCCAATACTTATCACCTAATTGCATAAGTCGATTGGTCAGACGAGTTATACAACTAATAAGACAAAAATAATTCATAATGTTATGTACCCCTTATTACTAACTTACTACAGAGCTTATCATATATAATAATATATATATATTAATATATAATAAATATATATATTATAAATATAATTTTATAATATAATATATATTATATATATATATAATATATATATTTAAATATATTGATATATATATATTATATATATATTAATTTATTAATATCTAGGAATTTTCACAAGTAGGATACATTAATTCCCATTTCTTTTAATTAAAATGTAACTTATAATTTATAATATGTATATTAATATATTAATTTTTCCCATAATCTCCCAATAATAACCGTATGTATATTATTATCCACCATAAAAAATAAATGAGTAATAAAACTACGGATACTATATGATGATGTAGGTCAAAAATTACAAGGTGAATCTGATGTATTTAAGTATTTTCATAGTTGCCTAATGTGTACTTTTTTTGGCCTGTTTCTAACGTACCCCCAAGTGAGTTACATCATATTACGCCTAACTCCTTATGGATTGGTAGTACGCAGATACTTACCTGCCCACTTGTTGTGTCCCACCCAACTAGATCTAATTATGCCACCTACAAAGAAACTAATATCCTAGAACTCTCTACAAATTTTACAGGTTTATAAATTTAATATCCCTGGACAAACCTAAAGTGAAATAGGTAACGAAACAAAGAACGAAATATGCGGGGGAAAAGATGATCAGTCTTCATCACTTCTTGACTATCCATAACTTAAACCAATAGCACAGGCCATACCTTTAAAAGTTCCATCAAATTTAAGATGAAACTACCAGTTCAAGGTCAGGCGGGTGGAGTTATTGGACCACTAAATCTGTTAAAATATTATATAATTCAATTACTCTCCAATAAAAAAAATTCTGAAAAAAATTATTAATATATTCTAATGATTTATTGAAAAAAAGATTAATGAACTTAATGGGCGAAATTAACGCAGAAACATCTGATAAAGATTCCATATTAAGTTTCAAAAATACTGATAGAAATTATATCAAAGCCCTGAAGAAATATCGCCCACACCCAACCAAAAAAAATAATAAACAAGAAAAAAATATATCGAAATGCCAACAATACTGTATCTCCCGATATACTCGATATTCTTTTTCTGGCCATCCCCTAGAATCCAAAACATAAACGTATTAACTTAATTTTTAGTTGTTTTTTATCATAAGTTGCGAGTATATATTCCTCTTTCGTGGTAGACCCTACATAACGTGATCGTTCATAAACCACAGACAAATAAACAGAAACAAGGTATTGGATAATTTGAATGAAAATGTTATAAGCATTCGTAGTATTCATAACTTAGCTATATATTATATATTAAATGACTTATGACAAATTTACACCTTATTAGTGAATTAAAATAATATATAATTATATAGTAATTAATATATATAATATATATTATATAACTATATATTATATATATAATATAATTATAGTATATATATATATATATTAATATATATATATATATATAATATTATTTATATATAGTATATATTTATATATACTATATAATTCATAATATATAATATCAGACTGAAATTTTGGTAAATATTAAGGGTAAAAAAAATGCTTTGTCCCTGTTTATGGTATTTATATATAATTAAATATCTCATCTCCTCTAATTCCCCTGTGGGG
>JABUQX010070450.1:0-40624 GCA_015478945.1 Trachelipus rathkii | reverse complement strand
GTAATTAGTACACAATACTAATTTGTTACAAATTTCAGTTTCAAATAGCAACAAATATATATTAGTAAAATTGGAGAGCAAAAATTAATACACCCCATCAGCTCACTGCTCACTCACTGTATATTATACTGATCTTTAAATTGTAATTAGATTCGATTGCGATAAGAGATAAACTTGTTTTTTTTCAATTCCTAAAAACGCTCCTCTCAATGTCTCAAAATGTGTTTATATTAACTCGGTTATTATCCCCAGTTTGGTAATGTTTAACACAGTGTTGGAAAAGCCCCGAGTTTTGAGAGGGAAATGTGTGCTTAGCATCTTCGTGCTTGACACCACCCCTCGGCTCAACTATATTCTCATATGTCTTAATACTGCACTTTCCTTCAGTGTTGGAAGCACGCGCACATGTCCAACCTATTCCAAAAAGGAACCGCTCTGATCCTTTACTAACTAATCGCCCAATGCTCTCACTTGTATCTCTATCTAGATTTCTATTTGAAAACCCTTCTCAACTCTCACTTCTTAGGACCTCTGGAATCTCATTCTCTTCTTCCAAACGATCGCTAGTACGCTTTTGGTGTTCAAGAGTCTACTGGCGATATACTTTCCTATTTTAACCGATTTATGGTTTTTCCGCTCTTAGGAACTACGACGAGACTTGCGTGGTGGCGCTGACATATCCAAAGCATTTGACCGGTAATGGGGACCGCATCATTGCTCTCCAAGCTCCCCTCCTTTCCTCCTTCTCTTTGCTTACTTATGTCTAGCTTCTTTTCAAGTCGCTCAATATCGGCATTTCGTGATGTATTCGGACTTCTTCTTCTTCTTTTCTGTCAATAGTCGAGTTCCTCAGGGTTTAGAATTTTTCCTACTTTACTTTCCTACTTTTCATTATTGATCTTCTCACCTGCACATCTGAAACTTATCACTCACAACTGCCGATTACTTCGACCCCTTACATTCTTCACTCATTTGCAATTCTGCCCCATCTTTTATCCAGATTGCCTCATCGTCTTAATCGTTCCGATCTATTCTCGGCTTCTAGATAGGAATTGCGGTCGGGGTTCGTCTCAACTTGTGAAATTCACAATTCTTTAAAACCAACTTCTACAAATCTCCCTCTCTAAAAATACCTTCTAACTTCCTATCTCTTTGCAGCACCAAACGGTTCTCATTATTCTTTTTTGTTCGTCTCTTCCTCGGTGACAATATAACATCTTGCCTTAACATAAAAAAAAAATGTCTGGAACCCTACCGACACAACGGTTGCTAGGCGGCCTCAAAGAAAACTGCGAGTTCTGTTTAGACTGCGAGATTTTTTTCCTCTTCTCAGTTACTCCAGCATACAAGGGTCTCACCGGCCTTGTATGTAGAGTACTGTTCTCAATCTTGGGCTCTGGTTTGCACATCTTTGCGGAGTTCAAAAAGTTATAAAAAGGCTTAAATACCTGTTATGTACTTCCAGATTCCTTGAACTCTATTCTTTGCGCCGCGAGTTGATCCTTTATCTCTCTTCTATAGGTATCGAAGCGGCAGTTCGAGGAATTACCACTCGCGTACCACCACCTTTACACGCCCTAGTAGCACAAGGCATGTGCTGTCATCTGCGCACGAGTTTTGGGTAGCATATTGGTAACTCCCGAGCTAGTTTTGCTGCGTGTTCCTTTTTCCTTCCACCAGTTCTGCTAGAACTCTCTTCCATTTCTGTGTTTCCTGCTGATTTATCTCCCACTACTTTAAAGCCTGCGGTTCATGTTGTCATCTGAGCGTAATATTGCGCAGTAGCGATAGAAAGTTTGGCGCTGCAACAGTACCCTCCTTAATAGGGGCCTACCCGTGAGTGGTGTGAACTGTAAAAAAAAAAAACAAAAAAAGAAAAAAAAAAAAAAAATAAAAAAAAAAGTTGAGAAAAGGTTACGTTAACGATTAACGTTAACTTTCGCTACATTCTATACCGATAAACGCTTTAATGATATAAACGCGTCGTTAATATTTTTTGTAAACGATTAAAAGGATTAACGACGTTAACTTCTCATTACGGTGCCCACCTTTGTTATATATATATAAAGCTAATATAATATATAATATATATAATATATCAATATATATAATATATATATATAATATATATATATATATATATAAATATATTATATATATATAATATATATAATACATATATATATATATATAATAATATATATTATATATATATTAGTATATCGTGTTCAATCGGTTAGAGCGACGAAAAGTCGCATGCAAGGGCGCGGAGTTTCGATCCCACTAGTTCCGGATGCCTAGGTAGGAATACCTCGAGAAGTTCCCCTCCTAGAAATAGGGCTATGCCCCGTGAGGTGTGAACTTTCTATAAAAAATATTTAAAGAGAAGGAAATCCGAAAGAGGATAGTTAGTCCGCAATTCCCGCTAACTTGTTGGACATTCCGCGTTCAGGATATCCGTAACTTTTTTTTTGCTCACCAGTCGCTAATTGCAAATTCCTTCGAATTCCACAACTTTCTTGCTTCAGCTCATCGCTAATCGCTTATTCGCAAATCGGCTAACTCTTTCAGCTAATAATTTTTCTTAGGGAAAATTAGACTTGGAATTAATTCGTCAATACATAGAAATTATTAAATTGCAATCTATTATATCAATACAACATAAATCGATGGCTCGAATCCAGTCAATATATTAAAAACTGCTCTCAAACCACCGATATTTCAATAGAAATACACTGATTAATGAAATAAATTCTAACCAGTGAAAAGTGGAATATGTTAAAGGCCGTTTTCCATCTTTCCATTAAGAAATGACAATCTAGTTTTGAGCACGAATTTCGGGCATAATCGCCCGATTGTTTACAAATATTTATGATCAGCTGTTTTGATGGAGCACCCGGCGACTTGGAATAAACAAAAAAATAAAAAAATAGGCAATAAAATTAAATTGAATATATCAATAAAAGTAATAAGGAGTGTGTCAATGAGAAGGAAAAATTAAGCAAATTGTAGGAAAGAAATATTTGTTCAAATCAACGATCTACTACGCCGCCATCTTGTTTGTTCATTTTCGTTCGTAGCATTTTCCTTAAATTTTCGGTAAGCACGGAAAATAGCAATGTTTCAGAATTAGGGCAGAATTAGGACAATTTTAACTCTGTTATTGGTTGCTAAATTTGACAAAATAGGACAGCAATATAAGAAGTATTTGAACTTGGTATGACGGTCAGTAAGTAGGAAGTATAAATATAATTGTAAACTTGAATAATAGTCCATGTTTCACTTGTAAAAAAAATTTACATTCCTCCTGCATACCCTGTATTGGCCAATATAGGTTAACTACAAAGTTACCATATGGTAAACGTTGGTACTACTGACTATTACTGCTTTTACCATTCTCGACTTGTGTAATTTCAAACGGCATTTCCTTCAGATGTAAAAAATAAAAATTGCTCAGTAATTTATTAGACTGTGATAGTACATTAATGGTGCATATTTCCCATAGGGTTTTGTAATTTCAAACGGCATATACATCAGAAAATTGAAAGGTGTTTTCAATTTTAAAATATTAAAATTTAATTTTGTAAAATGTAAAAAGACAAGCCATATGTCAATTTTACCACAAATTTAGTAAAATGCTAATCGAAACGTTAGTAATTCCTAAAATTCTGGTACGGTATGCAATTTCGCGTGCTTACGAATTTTAGGAAAATCGCTAACGAAAAAATTGTAAACAAATAAAAATTGATGGAGTAGCAGTTCGTTGATTTGATGAATGTTTCATTCATGAAATTAACTTTAAATTTAATTTCTTCCAAATCGATAAATTCCATCACAATAGTTGATCAATTATTTGTGATTAAAAACCATTTTGTTATTTTTTTTTATTTTTGTTTATTCCAAAACACGTGACTCCATTAGAACAGCTGATCCAATATTTTTGTAAACAATCGGTCGATTATGCCCGAAAATTCGTGCTAAACTGGGCATTAGCATTTTCTTATCGAGTTGTAGCACAAATTGCAAAATGGAAAACGCTTAACATTGTCGCGATAAAATTACGAGTCCTCTATAGTTATCGTTTTCTTTTTAAGATTTTATTTTTGGTAATTGCAGAATTATTTTGAATCCACGTAGGTCTGTCTATACTATGACTATACTCTATAGGCAAACTTTGCTGTAGGTATAAAATAATATTACTATATGATTTTGTTAATTAAAGTATATATGGCTAAAAAAATTGTTGCATGATTTTTGTTCTCTGATTGTGAGTTTCTAGGATGTAGCACGAAGATTGAGACGGATTTAATTCCTATTAACCAAATAACAACGGTAAATAGTAGATAGCGCAGAGGCCTTCCCCGATTTTTATAAAAAATCCCAGGATAATGTACTCTAAAAAAAAATAATCATGAATAAAAACGAAAATGACTGATGTCTTTAGAAAAAAAGTTACAGCCTCTCAAAGTGTTAAAACTCCCATAGACATTTCTCGCATTGGTCATTGTTACCCAGAGGTTGTCACCCATTTTTATGAAGAGCATATCAGAATATACTGTAAAAAAATAATAGATGAAAGAATAGTGAAAAACGAAAATCGTCGCTTCCCTTAGGAAAAAAGTTACAGCCTCTCCAAACTTAGTAAAAACCTCCGGTACAATTATTTCCAATACTGCCTCTAACAGGATTTTTATAAAAAATCACAACATAAGACTAAAAAAAATAGTGATGAAGAATAAAAAAAACTTATTTGTCGGCGTCTCTTTTAGGAAAAAAAGTTACAAACTCTCAAAGTTGTTAAAAAAAAAAAATAGGATTGTTATAAAAAAAAAAATCGAGAATATTTTCTTTTCGAAGAATCACAAGCCTAAATTGCGAACAAAATTTAGTTAGAATATTTTAAAATGAAAATCGGAAGTTTCTTTAGGAAAAAAAGTCTACAGCCTCTGAAAGTTTAAAATTTCCCATAGACTTTCTTATAATAAAATTAGTGGGCTTCAGTGCTCGTTTTGAGGGCCACTTCCTAGTTCAGTTAGTGATAAGATTTGTTTAATAATCTACATAGATTTTCTCCGGTGCTAATACCTAACAAAAATCTTATCATAACCTGACTTAAGAGGGCCTAAATTGAGACCTAACCTGGATCGATCAATATGGAAAAGTCTATGTGATTTTTAACAACTTTGGATGCTGAAACTTTTTTTCCTAAAGAGAGCGACAATTAATTTTTTTATCTTCATATTCTTTATCTTCAACTGTGATTTTTATAAAAATCTGTTTAGAGGCAGTTATTGGAAATAATTACCAAAACCTCATAGGGTTTATTAAAAAAAAAAGCAAAAAAGATTTTTTTTTGGAAAACTCAAGGATATGACTCTAAAAATATAATAAATGAGAATAGTGAAGCGGAAATCTTGCAGTCTCTTTAGGAAAAAAAGTTACAGCCTTGCAAGTTGTTAAAAATTCCATAGACTTTTCTTATAAAAAACAATAGTGAGGCCTCGTGCTCGTTTTAGGGCCATCCTAGTTCAGTTATGATAAGATTTGTTAATTCTACATAGATTTTCTCTGTGTATACTAACAAAACTTATCATAACCTGACTTAGAGGGCCTGAAATGAACCTAACCATGATAAATTATAAAAAAAAAGTCTATGGGATTTTTAACAACTTTGAGAGGCTGTAACTTTTTTTCCTAAAGAGAGCGAAAATTCATTTTCACCTATTCTTCATTATTATTTTCTTTAGAGTATATCCTGTGTGATTTTCATAAAAATCGGTGGTGACACCTCTGGGTAACAATTACCTATATATTTTCCTATACGGTATCAACACCTGAAATTATACTCTAAAAAAATAATATGAAGCATAAAAAAACAAAAAAAACAATGATTTGTCTTTAGGAGAAAAATTACAGCCTCTCAAAGTTAAAAAAATTTTCCCATAGGGCTTTATAAAAAAAATGTCAGCCTCTATGCTCTCTTTAGAGCCATCCTAGTCAGGTTATGATAAAGATTTTGTAATTCTAACAAAGGTATAAACTAAGTACCTTAAAAAATATATAAATATTATAACCTGGATAAGCTGTAGATCAGCGCCCCATTATATTTTTCTGCAAATATTTTCAAGTCCAAACAATTATACTTATATATGATATATATAAATATAATATATATATATATATATATTATATATATATATATATTATATATATATATATATATATATAATATATATAATATCATATACTCATTGTATAGTGGCTTGATAACAAAAAAAAACCAAAAATTTAGACTTTTCAAAAACTTTATTTACGAATTAAAGTTTCCAAAAGGTTTAGTTGCCCTTAAAAATCATTTTTTTTTTTTGCATATATTAACTGTTAAAAATATTTTAGAAATTATTTTTTTTATATTTTCCCATTTATCCCCTCGTCGTCCTCCGGGAGGCAGACAGACCCAGACTTCTGCCATCTTTGTGGTGTACCCTATGGTATTCCTTTAGTTAAAAAAAGAAATTTAATTCTCTTTACACTATGGGATTATTTCACCAGTAATAGGGTTGTTAAATTTTGGGGTAAAAACATGGTATTTTTTTCTGGGGGGGCATTAGGGAGGTTATGTTTTTAAAGGGTGGGGCGGAACCTTCGATCTTCTAACATTTAAGAAGTTTGAGTAGTATATGGCATGGTATCATATAATATATTTAAGAAGCCAAATTGGCGCGCTGCGTTTTTGCAGTTTCATACATAAAATAATAAGCATATTGTCAGTAGGAACTGACCGGGGCCCCCTTGCCAACCCGGCCATGTTTTAGGATAACTCATTCAGTAGCTTCATCAGGAAAAAACGGGCTTTTCTTACCGGGTTAACTGTAAATTACACTAAATAATAGAGGGTTAAATCAAAATATATTTTAATTCCATTACTCCTTTGTTATAAATTGATGCAAAATATTATAAACATACCTAAATATAATCAATTTTTTTTGGTATTTACGATGATTTCAAATTAAGATTGAGGCCAAATTATAATTTTTCCGAGTTTTTTAACATAAAAAATATTCGAAATTTGATATATCCAAACGAATTCGGAAAAGGAAATAAATATAATGTTAAATATTAATGTATTTATTTATTCTTAAAGTAAAATATCTTCAAGAAAATCAAATATTTTCCAAAATCTGCCTCAAAATTAATTTTATTAATTGAAATAATATATATATATATATATATATATATAATATATATATATATATATAATCATATATATTATAGTATTATATATATATATATATAATATATATCTTATATAATATATATAATATATATGATAGTATATTACTTTAGAATACTCATTTGGTCTTCTTTTTTGTGTTATGCTTATAGACACTTCATTTTATTACTCAATGTACACAAATTAAAAAATTATTAAAGAACTATTTTTTATAATGAATAAATTTAAACAAGAAAAGCTAATTTTTCGTCCGACATTGCGAGACCCTTCAGCTAAGGACTGGATTTTTTCTGATCTTCACAGTTCAGTGTGTTTCAGTGTCTGCTATTTTCTTCATGGTGTTGTTAAAATTATTTTGAGGTTTTCAGATATTCATTTGTATAAAGATCTATCTTAACTTCACCGGGATGCTTATGTAGTTTACTTATTATATGCAAAAGGATTCCATGATTTTGCGATGTTCGTGTGATTGATATTTCTGAGCATCTTTATATTGTTGATATTGATAGAGTGCCCTGTGTTACGCCTATGACTTGTTACAAAACTGAATCTTATGCTGTCCTTGGTTGCAGTCATCTGTATGTTGATTTTTTCTCTTTGCAAATCTATGGTTTTCACTAATATATGTTTTATTGCAAGTATTGCTGGAGATGTGATATACAGCTTTGGGGGAATTTTCTTTTCGTTTTGTGGTTGAGAATGTTTTTAAAGTGATGTTATTTGATACTCGTAATATTTTGGTAATATTTGATTAATGAGCTGTTTTAATGAGGATTGGTAAAAAGGAGGTGTTTCTATTTTTCGGGGGAAAGGTGCTATAGTACCTCTTTTTTTTGCTTTGTTAATGCTTTTGTGTTGAAAAACTCAGGATAGTAAAGTTGTTTGAAAGTATTGTGATGTATTTAGTTTCTTGTGCTTAAAGAGGGGGAGAGCATATACGAAAGCACGGAGAAATAGAGATGACAAACAGCTATTTTTGTGTTTGGGGAATGATTTGATAAAGCCAATGTATATAGTTGTGCGAATGTTGTTTTCTATATATAGTAAATGCAAGTGATTGTTGATTTCATGTGAATTAACGCGTATTCAAGGAAGGGGATAGAGTTTTGGAAGGCATTTCATATTCTATGCTGAAGAAGGATGAATAGAGTTTAATATAGTTTAGGACATTCATTAGGTTGTGTTGTGAGGGAGAGCACACAAAATAGTCATCATACATATCTACCCATAACTATTGTTTTAATAAAGGGTGGGGTAAAATATGATAAAATTTTGTTAGTTCCATAGATATGGTTTATGAGTATGGAGGACAGTGGGATTCCCATACTCAGGCCAAAGTTTGTTTGATAATATTTGCCATTAAAATAAAAGAAGTTATGTTGTATGAGAGATTGGCCTTCCCGTTCATATATTAAAGCAGCTCATTAATCTCTCAATTACACATAACTCTGGATAAATGGCAAAAAATATTACAACAAACTTTGGCTGAGGTATGGATCCCCACTGTAAAAGAATCAAGGCTTCCTATCTAAAGTAAATATAATCCACTACGACAAAAATTTACATAAATAAGATATAATATATATATATATACTATATATATATATATATATATATATATATAATTATAATATATACCCTTATATATACCTTTATATATATAAGATATATTATTATTATACTAATACATATATATATATATATATATATATTATATATATATATATATTATATATATATATATATATATATATATATATAGATTATATATATATATAATATATATATATATATTTAATTACCAACTATATTTTTCTTTAAAATCAATATTTTCTAAAAATTCCTATCGAAAATATTTATTTAATGAATTAAGTAAATGTATTCCTTTTTTAATATTTAAATATTAACTTAATAAATTATATTTAATTATTTCATCCTAGTTTTAAGACTTTCAGTGTTTTGACTTACATTTAACTTATTAGCTAGCCCGGCCCCGGCTAATTTAGAGCAGCCCCGCGCCCGGCAATTGGCCGCCCCGTCGGTCCCTAACTGCCATGTTGACCATAACTTAGTTATTAACTGGCCTGTGGCATGGTATTGGGTTCAATATATTAGCATATTCATTATTTTTTGACTAGCCAAATTGGGGGATTTTAGTTACAGTATTTTGACAAGCCTAGCGGTTACTTTGTGGATTTTTTATTAATTTTTGTTTGGTTGACTGGGACAGTCTCGATAGGCCCATGTGCGCTTCTTACTGTCTCTATATTCTAATGTTCTTAAAAGAATACCATAGGTTAAACGGCAATGATGCAGGAGTTAGGGGGCCTCCCGGTGGACAGTGGCAGGAGACGAAGTCATCCCCCCATCTCACGAACCCCCTAAATGGTGAATAAAAAAAAAAATTAAATATTCTGATGAATAAAAAAAAAAAAAACAAATTACGATAATTTTTTAGGTTCATATATATTTTGAAACTTTAATCTAATAAAGTACTTTTTGAAAAAGTCTATAGCTTTTTTTTCCGTTATTATGGCACTTCACCATATTATATATATAATAATATATATATTATAATATTATTTTAGATATAGATATATATATATATATTATATATGATATATATATAATACTGTATACTAATATATATATATATATATATATATATATATATATATTATATATATATATAATAATATATATTATATATATATAATATATATATATATATATATATATATAAATATATATATATTATATATATATATATATATATAATATATAATATATAAATATATATATATATATATTAATATATATATATCATGGGAAATATATATATTTGAATCAGTTCATATTTTCTGAAAAATTTCCAGTAACCAATACCTCACCTTTCATTCTAAAATTCTTTAAGTTTTTAGAAATTCTTTAGTGGCAGCTTCTTGGAATTATGCCAGAAGCTTGCTACTTAAAGAATTTTCTTAAAAAACTTAACTTAAAACTTTTCTTAACATTAGAAATTTTTTTTGAAACTTAGAAAGATTTTCAGAAAATATGAAATGATTCAAATATAGAAAGTACCATATAATTATATATATAGTATTATATATATTATATATAAATATTAATATATATATATTATATATTATAAATAATATATATTATATATATATAGTATATATTATATACTGTATAATATATTATATATTTATATATATAATATATATATATATATATATATAATATTATTATATTATATATATAATATATTATATTATATATATTATATTATATAATAATATATATATATATATATATATAGCTAAATCTGTGTCTACCTAACAAAACTTTATCCTAACTTAGACTTAAAAGCTCCAAGTACGCCCTAACCTAATAAATTATGGAAGCCCCCAGTACGCCCTAAGCCTAATTAATTTATGAAAGGCAGAAACTAGGCCCTAACCTATATAATATAGAAGCCCCCCAAGTTACACCATGAGCCCTAATGCATTACGAGGGCCCCAAACTATTACTCTTAAGTTAATACATGAGCCACAGAAAAAAAACGTGGTTTTAAAAACTTCCCTGTTAATTGTATTGTTTTCTCATTAAGATCTAAAAAATTCACAAATTTGCTGTTACTGGTTTTCTCTTGAATCAGAATATAAAACTTTTTTGTAGCAAATACAGAGCCAGTTAAGGAATAATCTTCTGGAAAAGTCTAAATATACAACTATTAACTTTCTTACAGCGAATGAAACCACTTCACAATAGTGATTGGCATTAAACAATCTTTCCGACAAAATTAATTTTAAATAGGCTAAGAAAGAATAGACTCGGCACACTATCGATCCTATATGTAGAGATTCATTTTAGTATTAAATGTTCCAATTATGGCTTCTTATGTAACAGTATATATAAATTTGGTGGATCTATGGATAGTATGGGTATTACCAATATTATATAATCATATATCAAATTTAATATTGTTTTTGAATTACTAATAATAAAAAGTGGGTCTTGATCTACAGTATTACCGATAACTTGAACTAGAGGGCCTGAAATGAGACCTAACCTGGATGGATTAAAAATGAAAAGTCTATGAGATTTTAATAACTTTTGAGAGGCTGTAACTTATTTTCATAAAGAGACAGCCATATTGTTTTTTTTTATCATTATATTTTTTTTTTTTGAGTATATATCCTGTGATGTTTAAAAACATTGGAATGAAGCCATCTGCCGCGTATACTATTAACCAACCACCTAACAACATGCATTATTAGACCATGCTCATTGCTCTCAACCAATATCCAAAAAGTAATTAGAAATGTAATCCTGCAATAAAATATCTCCTTCCATCCTTTAGCAACTCATAACATGGATTTAGGCAAAAATGCCACTGCTACTGCCCTATCAGATTTAACGGCCAACATATCCATACTGAGTTTAATCAAGAATCCCTCTCCACAACCCCCTCTACAACATCCCTGCCTAGCTAGCAAGAGACATTGACAAGTTTTTAACACAGTCAGTCCCATCAATAACATTTTAATAAACAAAGTGAATAGTGAAACCAAAAAAAAATCACGATTTTTTTTAAAATCACAGCATAGACTCTAAAATAAAAAATATAATTGTAAAAAAATAAAAAGACTGACTTTAGGAAAAAACGTTAACAGCCTTTCAAAGTTGTGAATAACCCCATAGGGTTTTCTTTACTCAAACTGATTCGAACTTCATTTTATCTCACTTAAATATAGACTACTTTACAAATTGCTAGGCAAATAAAGATTATGGCCAACAGATATGTTTGAATCATGGATACCCTCTAAATCGAAAAATTTATTGCAAAATGAAATTGTTTTATATTACAATTACCAATAAAATTAAAAAATGAATATAATAATGTTACAAAAATATATAAAATAAGAATTAAAGATATAATGCTACTTATAAATATCATATATATAATATATTTATATTTATATATTATTAATATATATATATATATTTATAAGTTATAATAGTTAATATTATATATATATATATATATATTATAATATAAATATATATATATAAGTTAATATATTATATATATAGATATGATATATATTATATATATTATATATAAGTATATATAATAATAATTTAATATTATATATGGGTCAAATATCCAAATTTTTTACCTACCGACCTCTAGAAATGATGTGATATATAGTGTTAATTGTGGAGTCGCAGGTTAAATTTCACACATACATGTGTGGGTATAAGTTAGTTGTAAAGTGGCTCTTCAGCAATGAAAACTTCTTCTAATATTCAGAATAAAGTGATACTTCTGCTTTTAAGGTTAAACCTGTCCATGCATCCTCCCAAACTATTATTTAATTTTGTGATATTATAAAACCTATCCTTCTTGGTTTTTTTTGAGTGGCTTTAAGGTACCCAATCAGTTTTTCATCCTCTTGTGACAGAATAGTATTATCTTTTTGCTTACGCTATCTTACGTTCCATTCCTAATAAATTAGGTTGTAAACAGGGTAGAAGCCCAAAAGTTTATGTAAGGTGGAGCAAAAATATTAATTTACTTTATAGAAGGTAACATATCCAAGATCATATCTCCATAATGATAATACATAAAAAATAACAGTAAGTAAAATAAATAAAAGCCTTTTTTACCTCTCTACAAAAGATTCCAAAGTTAAATAAAGTTAATGCTTACCAAAGTAATAGACATGATGATATTCACACTATATCATCACTGAATGATGACACCACTAAGTCTGTAGTGGCGTAATAATCTATACATAAACTACTTATATAGATGATGATTGTTAGGAGGTAATACTTTAAAAGGCTAATACCACCTCAGGGCTACTGTAATACATGTTTTTTATAGCGTGTTAATTAACATTTTTATATTAATCACCTATTGAGACCAATTGAATACCTCAACACACTATCATTCTCATTGCGTTATCAAAGAACATATCCGAAGATAATCCTCCACACGATTATTTATCTAAAGGCTTTGCAAATCTCTCGTTATTAAAGAAGGAAAATCACTAACATCCTAATGACTTACCTCTTCAATAAGACCCCTCACAGATTTGGTTGTGAACTACGTTATCGTTAAGCAGTGTGTAAGATCGTTATTCGTAGAGTTTAACCTAATCTTAATTTTAAAAGTCTATATATAAGTGAAAAACATTCTATTCTATAAATCAATTGTATATCATGAGAGGGTTCACAAAATAAAAACAATATCCAAAATATATTACTAGACATATATTCCTAATCTTTTAACTTATAATCTCACGCGATTATATGTAGTGCAGAGTATCTTAAATTCTTATCAATAACATATTTGTGCATCATACGATCTATCACTCCAAAACACTAGTGCTATTATAGTTTCCGGTTTACTCTATAGATCGAAGTATGATCATAATCGTGTCGGCTATTACTCTGTGTCAGACTCATGTAACATAATACACTAATGTCATCTCGTGGTTCCCTCTCAATAAAATCCTCACCGCCAATCAATACATTATTTTTGTTCTCTTTAGATTGGCCGAGCATTGCACTGCACTGACCTCCGTCCTCTTTTATGACTATAGTTGATTTTTAAGTCTTATTCGTTGAAAAAGATCCCATCCACCAATCAGTACAAATCGAGATTAATCCATCATAGTTAAAATCTCTTAAGTCTGGATTAACTCCCCAGACCATTAATCAAGTCTGCGATAAACCTCCCTAGGACCCATTAATATTCGGAATATATATACTCTCACATTTCGATAGAGATGTGAGAGTAACAGTAATATTATCTGAACGAATTGATCCAACTGTTATAACAACAACAGTTATTGTATAACTAATGTGTAGCAGGTTAATGTCATTAAAACCACCAGACACACCGTAATAACCCATTATTTTTTTAAGGCTTAACACTCCACTGAAAAAATGACCCTAAAGAATTCCACTGTATACACTGATTGAAAATATAAGCTTGAAATTTATCCTAATAATAAAACAATTACCTTCTTAATAACTTACTTTGGAATTAAGTAATGTATTCAATATAATAAATTCTATATACATTAAAACATATTAATTGTCTTTTTTCCTCTCCCCCTTTTCGTTTATTTATACTTGATCTATTCGATATTACTTGGACAACAAACAGTACAGTGACTAATTGGACATATATCCGTAGTAGTATATATCACACTCTTATCCATGCACCCTCCAGATAGATATTAGACTTTGAGATGGTGCTATCTTCTCTAATATTCTTACCTCATAAGGTATGAATAATATTACCCGCAAGCACCTCTCTTTACTAATTAGATTAATATTCACAATCATCAATAAGATTGAACTAATATTTATATTCTATCACTAAAAAATTACATGTTATATAAATGAGAAATTACATAATTAGGTTAGATACTTACAATACTAAACCAGCAAGCTTATCAGGTAGATTATTATTTGAGTTGCTTTCATATTTCTCTTTCATTTGGGGGGGGGGGGAAATAAACTTATGTTCTATCCTCTTAATCAACTTTTTTTTTTTTGATACTTTGAAACTTTAAATCATTATTTTTGGCAAGACTTTAGAAAATAAATCTAAATAGGCAAAATTAAGTAAAAAATATAAAAATGATTAATATTCTCAGAGTTTTTCTAGCAGCATATTTATTGTAAAAATTAATTGATGATAAATATTTAAATAGCCTTTTTAGTTTTAGTGTTTTATTTCACTTTTTTTTATTTTATTTATTTTTATTTATTTTTATTTTATGAACGCCTCATGGCGCAGGAGGTTGAGTCGCTGCCTCTCATACGAGAGGACGCTGGTTCAAATCCTCCGCATAGCAGGTGGAGTTTTATCTACCTGGGGGCAAGAATTAAAACTCAACTACGAACACGTTGGTGGCGCTGGTTTGGGATAGCCGACCTTAAAGTTCGATTTCCTTTAGGGGATAAAGCACGTTAAAAGGTAGTTTAGTTTTATTTATCTTTAACAAGTGTTTTAATAACTTTTAATTTCAGATAATTTAACTTCCATAATCAAATCCACTATTATGGCTAAGCCTACTAACAATGATGAAGTTGATTGTGAGATTAAGAGGGAAGAAAATCCCATTGACCAAAGAAATGTTTCTGTTAAAAGAAAGAGAGAGTCAGAGGTTAGTATCACATTTTATACTTTTGTTCAGCAGTTTCTGTTGTAAGAATTATGATATAATTTTCATATTTAATAATTAAAGAAATATGTTTTCCCATTTTTTTTTTAATTATTTTTTCCTCCATATTATTATAAAACCATTTTTTATTACCATCTAATGTAGTAGCTCTAAATCTTTTTGAATTGATAGACCACTTTTTAAGCATTTACATTTTCCAGCAATATATATATATATATATATATATATATATATATATATATATATATATATATATATATATATATATATATTTATATATGTATATATATATATATTTATATATGTATATATATATATATAATATATAATATATATATATATATATATATATATATATATATATATATATATATATATATATAATATATATATATATATATATATATATATATATATATATATATATATATATATATATATATATATATATATATATATATATACTTCTGCCCCTGGCCCACCTTAATTGGAGGGCCACACTGCTTCCAGGAAGCCGGCCGCCGCCACCGGGCGGTTCCACAGGTCGAGGAGAGAGGATATAGAAAAGTCGCGGGGGCGTCGAGAGCTGGGCATCTCAGAAGGAGGTGCTCTATTGTATCTTGAGAATTGTAGCATCTGGTGCAAGTGGGGGAGGTGACGTTGTCTAGTTTAAATCTGTGTTTATATTGCATGAGCCTCGGGTGGTGACCCGATCTGCACCGGGCGAGGTCCATTTGGCTTCTTCTGGACAGCGTTTCTTCTATTGGGGAGAGTTTTGGGGAGGGGGTATTTAATAAAGTGTTATTTGGGCGGTTTTGAAGGTAAGTGTTTGTTAGGTGGGTATGGATATGTGAAGTCCATGGCCTATTGGGAGGGGGCGGGGGAATTATATTATAAGTGTTGTACTAGAAATTCAATTAGTGAAGAAGGGGGATTTTAGTCTTTGTCGGGGAGGAAAGAATTTGGTGACAAGGGTGGGCTGGGTTACAGGTCTTCTGATAGAATTGAGTCCCCACCATCTCCAGATGTGTGAAATGGGGATGATGGAGGCTATCGTGTAAATGTTGGATTGGAGTGGTTTTAGTGCAACCTGTGATAATTCTGAGGGCTGTGTTTTGAGAGATTTGTAGTTTATTTGTGTTTGATTTTGAGAGTGCTGGGAACCATGCTGGAGAAGCGTAGTTTGTTTGTTCTAAGAAGTTGTATATAGATAGTAGTGAGTGTATGTCTCCTGTCGCTGAAGTTGTGTTGGGAAGGGGTTCGGAGGGTGTTTAGTTTTCGTTGAGTTGTGGAAGTGATTTGGTCAATATGGGGGGAAAACGTCATGTGGGTGTCATAGGTAAGTCCTAGTATTTTTGGTTTTTTTTAAAGGAGGGGGTTGTTGTTCTGTGTAATTAAGGGATGGAGGGAGGATTGATGATGGTCAGTAGTTAAAAGGGTGATATAGGACTTAAGGGGAGGATGCGGTCATTCTGTTGGTGATTAACCAGTTTTCTAAAGAATGTAAATATTCTTGGGTATGTTGTATGGCTGTGTGTTTACATCTGGGTGTTGGGAAATAAGGCTGATGTCGTCTGCATAAGTGATAAGTTTGGTGGAGTGGTGGATTGGGGTGGGCAGTTCTGCAGTGAAAAAGTTGAATAAAAATGGAGAGAGAATGGCTCCCTGTGGGACGCCGTAATTTGATAGAATGGGAGAGGTTGTTTTTGTATAAGACTTTTGCAAAACAGTTGGTGAGGAAATTGGAAAGCCATTTTTTGTCATTATTTTTTAATGGGGAATGGAGGATTTTTGAATTAGAGATATTGTTGGGACGGTGTCAAATGCTTTGTCTATGTCTATAGATCTGTGGGAAGGTGATTGGTTGAAGCCATTAAAGATGCTGCCGCAGCGCAACACATGACAAACAAATATATTTCAGTTTCGGAAACAAATGTATAACCAATTACAATGCAAATTATTTTTATTTTTGTTATAAAACAGCCATTTTAAAATTAACAGTTTAATACTTTCAGTTTCAATAATAATAATAATAGTTCTATAAATTTTCGACTCCGACTCCCCTTACACAGGAATTTTCGACTCTGACTCAGACTCCACTTGCATAGAATTTTCGACTCTGACTCCTGGAAAATTGCACAACTCCACGACTCCGAAGCCGATTCTAATATAATAACCTTAATATATATAATAATATATATATATATATATATATATATATATATATATATATATATATATATATATATATATATATATATATGTAAAATATAACAATAATATAATATATATAGATATATATATATATGTATATATATATATATATATATAATATATATTTTTATATATATATATATATATATATATATATATACTACTATATATATATATATATATATATATATATATATATATATATATATATATATATATACCGGTATATATATATATATATATATATATATATATATATATATATATTCATCTAAATACTCTCTTTATATATATATATATATATATATATATATATATATATATATATATATATATATATATATATATATATATATATATATATATATATTAGTGATGGGATGATTAATCGTCATCATCATCAGCAAAATTGGCATATTTTTCAATCATCATCAGCAATTCCTTGCCGATTAATTGAACAAATATTAAGAATGTTGGATAATATTAAAACTCAATAATATATATATATATATATATATATATATATATATATATATATATATATATATATATATATATATATATATATATATATATATATATATATATATATATATATATATATATATATATAAGGGGGATATTGTTCGTGTTTTTATATATGTATACTAGGAAGATTAAACATAGCAGAAACCATTCTCAGTAATGGATAATACACCATGTGGTTTATAATCTCCCCATGTGGTGTTTAGTTTTAAGTATTATGGCTTCATATATTGGAAAAACCTTGTGGAATTTGCATATATTATAATATTGTTTCTTTTCTGTTTTAGTATTGTTATATATTTTAATACATGTTCTGAGGAATTTTTAAGTCACAGAAGGATTAGATAGGTATTCTTGTGACTCACTTTCTGTTATCATTGTACCAAGAGTTTCCTTGAAGACCTTATATGTGGATTATAGATTCATCTAAGGTCAGTAATACAAAGATAATTAACCATAATCTTATCTCTTATGCAATACTTTATAAATAATATATGATTATGGATTAGTAACTCATGATAGTAAATTTAACTTAAACTTTACAGTACTAAAGTATAAAGAGCACTCAAGAAAACCTTGGGTAAAGGAATAAAGCAAGCCCTTTTAGAAAATAGGGTGAGTTTTAAACAAATGAATATGTAATTTTAAAATGTAACAAAATTGATGAAGCATAATATGTAATAAAGAATAGGTAAAAGTTTTTAAACATAACAACACTGTTAATTAATTTTAACAGGCTTTTAATCCTTGGTTGAATTCAAATACCTGGTTTCCTATACCTGGGATTTACTTTTAACAGGCTTCGTATCTGGGACTTTAGTCCAGATTCTTTGGATTCCTTATTCCATCCTGTAAATCATTCTTGCATCTTCATCTGAAAGAAAAGATATTATCCATTAATTCAAAGCTAAGTCATTATATTGTTAATCCAGCCTCCTATTTCCTAATACTTACCTTAACTTCTTACATGAACAATATTTGGAAACTACTTTCGTTTCCACTCTCGAATCTGATTTTATAACTCTATGAACTTTCTAGAGCTAATGTACATAATATATTTAAATAGATTTTAAGGAATAAATAATCAATAATTGTGGTGTATATCACTTTCTTATTTATTCTTTGTTTCTGTGAATTAGTTATTGGATTGTTTGTGTTGGCAGTCCATACTTATTCATTGGTACTTATACTTATTTAAACTATTAAAATCCTTTCTACAGTGGATGAATTGAGTTGGTAAAACCTTCCTTCTTCCACAAGTATAATATTTATAATTCTTACAAACCTAATTAAAGATAGAACTTTTTCTGGTGTGTCAAATCCCTGATTATTTACTTTTGATTAATTATTTCATTCTATTCTGTGATCTATGGAAATATAATTAGATTTAATCTTCAACTTTAATATTCAGTCAAAATCTGTGCAGTGACACCTTGGTTTAATATTCAGTCGAAACCTGTGCAGTGACACCTTGGTTTAATATTCAGTCAAAACCTGTGCAGTAACAACTTGGTTAATTATAGTGAATAATATACTTACAACTGATCTTCAAACTGAACATCAGGGCAAGATTTAATATAGAACAATTTATTAGTAAATGATCACAATCCTCTCTGATAGTCATACAAGTTAGCAGGCCGATGGAGTCCTAAATGACAAATTTCCTCCGTTACGGAGAAAATCTAATCTGCTCCGTATTACCCCTGATGGTGTCATATGGTTGCTGTGCTGACTAGACCTTCAAACCACTATCTTCGAACATCACAAACCTAACATCTGTGAAATCTCCTATAAATTGACTTTCGTAACCTTATAATTCTTCAACTTTATACCTGCAAGAAAGAGCGGAGAGAGGTACCTCACCGTCGGGTACAATTGTTGATCCCAGCGTATCTCCTCTCCGCCACATAAATAAATTAAGTGGCGCCCGAACAGGGACTCTGTTTGAGTTCCTGCGCTTGCGTGCACTAGGATTGTGACTCTCGCTCACACCGACATTTATTTTTGAAAATCATCGATTCTTTTTAGTTATCTTCAAGGAAATCTTCTTCTTTTTTGTACTTACATTAAACAGATTCGAGAGTTAGTTAGTAATAACCCTCCCAATCTTTTGAAATACTTTCCATTAAAACTTAAAAATGTCAGAAGAAACTCAACTTAAAGACTTGGACACAAACATAGGTGTTGATGGCCAAGAGGTTGTGGACTTTGATCCATCTCTTGCAGCTATCGCATTAGATCCACGGTTAGACCAACGTCTGCGTGATGATCGAAATAAAAATAAATTAGAATTGAATGTAGGAATGAATGTGGAAAATAAAGACAGGGTAGAAATTTCCAACTCGGACATACCCTCAGTTACCAAATCTGACTTAAATTCACTTGCAAATTCTGACTTAAAATCAGTTCCCAATTCTGATAAACCTTTCACTGAGACCGAAATGAGTACCTTATTAACTAAACTCCAAAAACAGGTGATAAGTGAAAGGAAAGTGGCTAATGTAAATTCGGTCAGTAATGCTGAACACAGAACGTTTCATGATCGAGGACAAGGTATCCCCTCTGGCTTCGATTCCCATAATTTGCAAATGAGTAAAAATACCACTTCTTTTTATGATCGTGAGTATAAACCTTCCTTAGTTTCCCAATCTCAACCACGATCAATGCCTCTTCTACATAATCCACCCAGTTATGTAGAAAATTCTAGAAACCAAATTCTTTCTAATTCTAATCTTTATTCTAATCCTAACTATCATCCTAATCCTAATCTTATTCCTAATCCTAATTCTGGACTTACTCATAATTTTCTTCCTAAATCTCAACTTTTTCCTAATCCCAATCTTCGTCATGATTATATATCCCCAGGAAATTACTATAATCCACCAAAGTCTCTATTTAGAAATCCCGATATGGGTAGAGGCAATAGAGATTTTCTATCCCCTATAAATAGAGGAGAGGCTGACTTTTCCGAAAAGTATAATAAATTGATACAGCCTAAACGAGAACAAATATTTAGAAATCAATATCCGGAGCACCAGATGTTATCAACTGACCCTAGTGTCTATTCTGGTTGTTATCCACAAGGATATTCTCAAACACATTCTGAACGTCGTATTCCTGACGACGACGAACCTTCTATGTATTCAGGACCACACATGAAACGGAGACTTGATATGCTGGAGGAAGCCATTGTGCTTCTTACCCAGTTTCAAGAACTCTCAGAAACTGAAGGTTGTGGATCCTGGAAAATTCAAATATGAAACGGAACAAGATCTCTTGGTCTACCTGGCTGATTTTGAGGCTTATTGTAGTTTACACTACCCAAATGCCCATCACCAATGGTTAAGACTACTTGGTCGGCAGCTGGAAGGCAAATTTCTGAATATCTACCGAGAAATTATAAAAGATAATCGTGAGTATTTCTCTGTACGGGATAATCTTGTTTGTTGGTATCGAGATGAGGAAAGAAAGAAAAAGGAAGATCGAATACAGAAGTATCATGCCGCTCACCGATACCCTAATGAGAACATCAAAATGTTTGCCCTTCGGTTGGAGCGCCTAGCTAGCCAAGCATATCATGGACATGATATGAGAGATCACGATTCCCTTAGAACCGCTTTCCTTTGTAGTTCAAATATTGAAATGTTCGTCCGTCAATATATTAAAATGATGGAGTTGGACGGGTATAGTCGAGCTACCTGGGAAAATATCGTGAATTTCGCTGATTCTTTGGACAGCGATAACCTTGTTTTTCCAAGTTCCTTGTCCCAAACTAATCCTCGTGAGGTCGGCCCATCAACTTATTCCCGCCGAGCTGACCAGGAGGTAGACTTAAACGAGTCTGTTGAGTCAGTGATACAGATAAACGCTGCTCTTCCTGGATGGACTGATGTATTAAGTAAGAAGGTCGCTCAGCGTAAACCTAAGTCTTCAGTTACCTTGAACCAACATAATTCTAATGTCAGTCAACGCAGCCTCCAGGAAAGAAATAATAGCAGTCGTATGGTCTACAACACTGTTCGTAATTCCCCTCGAAATGATGACCACTCCAGAGCTCCGAATAATCGGAACACCAATCGAAAGGGTCGGTCAGGATCGGGAGATCGAATAAATCTATTATGTGACTACTGTGAGAAGCGAGGGCATGAGATGCAAGAATGCTATAAGTACCTGGGGGTCTGTAGTTATTGCAAGAAAACCGGCCATTTAAATACCGAATGCCGAGCTAGAAACTCCCCTCCATCATCTCCCGTAAATAACCGGAAAGTAGTATGTCCCTTTTGTAGAGGTCCCCACGCGGGAATGAGGTGTTCTCAACGCACCCCTCCTAGATCCGGTGATGCTGAACGAACTCCTCCGAAAGAATATATTCAGGGAGCGATAAAGAAAGTTTATTCTCGTTCTTATTCCTCTGAGGCCCCTAACACTTCAGATAAACCAACTGAAAAGCCCTTACCTCAACGTTTATTTCTGGACCCGTGCGAAACCTGTAATGTGTCCCATTATGAAGGTCGTTGCAAAGGAGGGTTTGCTGAAACTCGTCCCGAAAGTCAGTTAAACGACTAGTCCCCACAGAGATGAGTCAATCTGTGGAAAAGGACCTTGATAATGACTCTGTAAAGGAAACCGAATGATCCTTCTATCAACTTTTATGGGATAACCCCGAAGAGTAAATTTTCATAAACCTTATTCCTATGCTGGTGAAGACATGGTCGTTGCCATTAACTTGTGTCAGGCGGATATCGAACCTTTGATCGTCTGTGTCAAGTTGGATGATCATGATGCTCCCATTTATGATTGCCTTGTAGATAGTGGGGCTGGCGTAAATTTAATAAGCTCCGAGATTGTTCCTTTCCTAGGGAACTCAAAAGAGCTTTTGGCTTCCGAAGACATAGGAGTAAAGGCCATCAGTGGGTTCGGAAATAAAGAACGAATTCCTATCGTTCATTATGTAAATATAATCTTGAGGTTTAATATGGGTTTTGTAACTCATCCTTCAGCGTTTTTCATAGTACCCCAGGAATACATGGTAGATAACCCATTGATACTGGGTACTTGTGCTCTTAGGGATAATCACTTATTACCTGACATGTCCCGAAAACAATTGATTCATCTTCAAGGGAAAAAATTGACTGTGGTGGCCGATGGCATATCAACTTGTACCCAGTCCAAATTGACGTCCTCTACTATACAGGTGAAAAATGTGTCGGTAGTCAATACTAATATTAACGATACTGATGTTATCCACGATCAAAATAATGATCGTACCCTTCGATATTTATTGAAGAGCTTTAAAAAAAATGACAACAGTATAAATTGGCAACAAGTTCCTAAACCATACAAAAGTCATTCTAAAAAAATGGTTTTGGAAAATGACATCTTGTATTACAGAACTACGTCCGGGAATTTGTTATATGCGATTTCTTTGGACTTACTAATGCACATAGTTCTGGGTCTCCATGTATCCTGTGCCCATATAGGTCGGAACAAGCTGCTTCAGTTGGTATACAAGCATTTCTGGCATCCTAGGGTTAACCAGGTAATTTCCGATGTAGTGCGGTGTTGCCCTGTTTGCCAGATGCAGAAAAACTTTTCTTCCAATATAACTCCACCCATGTTAAAAATCTTGGCCAGTTATCCCTTTGATTTATGTGCCATGGATTTGATTCAATTTCCAAAAACTTTTAAGGGAAATAAATACTGTATGATCTTTATTGATCATTATTCTAAATGGGTGTCTGTAGTTCCCATTGCCGACAAGTCCAGTTTGACCGTATCTCGGAAACTGGAACACCAAGTTCTCCCTTTCCTTCCTAAAGTTCCAAATCGTATATTAACTGATAATGGAACTGAATTTACTTCCCAGATATTCCAACAGGTGTTACAAAAACACAATATTAAACATGTGAGAATATCTCCACTTCATCCCTCAAGTAACGGTGTCTCTGAACGTTTTAACCGGAGTTTAATTCAACTACTGAAATGTTTAGTTCTAGAACAACCTGCTACTTGGGATGAAGAATTGTCTTCTTCCATATTAATCTATAATAATACTTATCATAGTGCCTTAGATATGTCCCCTTCTGATTATTTATTACAAAAATCCCATACTCCAGTGCATACTTTTCCCCAATATTGGAAAGAGGGCAGTGTCAACTTTAAACCTTTCAAGGTTGGTCAAAAAGTAGCTCGTAAAGTAATACGAACTGGACCAAGTACTGCTCTTAAATTTCATCATAGGTGGGAGGGACCATTTACTGTTGTAGACGTAAACCCGAATAAAGTGGCATATGTCATACAAAGAAAAACTAATCCCCCCAGTAAAACTCAAAAAGTCCATTTTTCCCACTTAAGGGAATGGATTGAGATTCCTGTTTACTTACGTAAATACCTGACTCGAAATAAAGAAATTAGTGATGCATTTTTCTCGGACGAGGAAAGTTTGTTGGATGGGGATGATGAAAATCCTCCTGAATCCAGCGATCTTGAGTCTGAGACTGATTCAGCTAATTCCTATGAGTCAGAGGCCATCGCGGACCCCTTATTGTTCACTAGTTGCGATGAATCCCTGGAGGGGGAAGCTGATTTTGAGGGATTCTTAACTTTTAATCCTATCTCTGTAAGTGACTATATTCAACTGCCAAATTTAACTCCTGTAATAGAGCCCACTTCTTGGGATAAAAAGGAAAACCTTAACAGTAGTATGGAGGAGTCAGTTCCTCTGTTGTCTTCAAAGTCCTTAAAATCTCCAGGTCACAAAGAGGTTAAATTTTTGCTCCCTCCTCTCGTAGTTCCTATTTCCCCTATCCATTCTTCGGACGAATCAAATTCTACCAATTATAGTTTACCTGAGATGGATTCCGATTCTAGTTTATCCGAGATAGATTTAATAAATATTCATACTAGTTCTCCTAATAAACCTGGTGGTGCCCTGGAGGTCAACCACGAAGAAATACTTACCCCTGTTTTAGATTATTTTGATATGTATTCACATGAATACCCTATTAGATTTAACTATCCTTCTATCCTTTCTCCTGTAAGATTAACTAATAATAATGAAGGTCTTATAGTTTCCCAAACACAGCAGTTGGGAAGTATTAATCTGGAAACATCTAGGTTGAATCTAACGGATCCACCTTCCTTTTTTCTGGATCGACCTAACTATTCCCCTTCCGTTTCTTCTGAGGATCTTAACGATCTGTCGGAGAGAAATGTCGTGGGTGATTTGCCGGACTATGGGGCAAACCTTTTTAGCCTGGATAGTTCTTCCAGCTCCCAAAAGACTGAGTTTTATGGTTTCAGCCCGCCAAATAGTAATTCTTTCAATATATCCCCGTCGGCTGAAATGGTTTCTTCACCTGTCTCGGAAACTAGAGTTGTCCCTTTTCAAATAGTGGGAGAGGTAATTGGTGATCCCGCTAACGTCCAATTGGATAATAGTAATTTGACTTTGGTCCATATAGATAATGAAATCTTGGAGGAAATGCAATTACCTGTTCTTCCCAGCTAGGAGTAGAGGGTCGGTTCCCGAATTCCCAAATGTTATGTCGACTCCCTTGGAGTATATACGCCACCGGAGACGAACCAGTCTTTTATAACTTCTTCTCTGAGTTGTAAATTGACATATGATTTTAACCTGAGGTGAAGTAAATAAGCACAGAGAATAAAGTTAGCTTTACTTCATCTATTTAAAAAATTTTTTACTTAAAGTTCTGTTGTTTACTTACTGACTGAAAAATTAATATAAAATACTTAGCCAAATAACTTATCTTGCAAACCTTGAACCCGATAAGTTATAAAAAAATCTTATTCCTATCTTTATTAATCTCTTAAGCAAACTTCCTTCTGAACTATTGTTCTAAAAACATCTTCATCTATTGAAGTTGTTTGAATGTATGCTTTCTAGTGTGCCTAAAAAAAAAAACTTCCTAGTATAAACGATTCTTGTATAATTGATCTTTGTGTGTCTGGGTTATATGAGGGCAGACTAAAGATTAAATTATTCAACTACAGATCTGGATAGTCTGGTATAAATTGAATTCCCTACTTTATTTAACCAACCATGGTTAAATATATATACAGCATAGCATACATATATACTGTATGGTTTTACTTCCTCTGGTAATTGTGGATAAAATTCATCGAAGGACCGCGTACCTCAGAGAATTTATGTATATATATGTATATATATATATATATATATATATATATATATATATATATATATATATATATTATATATTTTGAACTGTATGTATATATGTACCTATTGTACATATATATCTACTAGTTCTCCTGCTCCAACGAGCTTGTCTGATGACAGGTTGTGGAGTGGGAGAGCTTTAAAACTTATGTTACAGATTTTCCTGGTTCCTGAAGGAGATATGGGAGGTTCTAATGATCAATCCAGGTTGGATGAATAGATTTTCCCTCTTCGCAATCGTAAGACACAATGGATAAGTATATGAGGGGTATATGAGGAAATACAAATAATCAGGAAAAAGACTTCTTAGATTGTTTGTATTTTCGAAATAAAGTATACCATGATCCTAATCAAAAAAGGTCTTTGTTAATGAGGTATGCCGGTGGTTTCGATGATGAACAATTATGGTAATTTTTCCAAGCTGATATTTCTGACTATGGAAAGTTTAGTTTAATACCTTTAATTTACCTTTCATTTATTTTACAAGCAAATTTTATAAATTTAAATTTGTTTTTTTTTTTGATAGCTAGTCAATTTCTCAATCATATGTTACTTCTGATTTTACCAATCAAATAGTACAATTGAGAAATAGAGAAGGTTAAAATGATTTAGTTTTACTCTACTTCATTTTTCCGCTTCATGACGGTTATCATTTAATAAAAATAATATCTTAGCATAGGAAATATTAGTTCATGTATTTTAGGTAGGATTGGAAATTTTGTGGTGGCTTATGTATTGACATATATATTGATGTTTTTCAGAATTGATAGAATAACTACCTGGAATTTGATTTTTCAAACCATTTTCAAAGATGCCTTTGCTTTTAGCCATTGGATCCTCTGAAGTATCCTTATTTCGGAACCAAAAGAAATACCTCCGAAATCAACATGGAGTAGCCGTACGGGCTGACTATGCCTCTGGACGTAAAATCTCGTCTTGTATATCCCGAGTTCAAACTCTAATGACTCCGGATGTCAAAAACATAATAATATGGGCTCTAACGACCACCGCCTGGCAAAGGACGGAGTTAAAAAACGTTGACCATGATGTAGCCACAGTGTTTGAACCAGTGGATGTATCTTTGGAAAAAATACCTGACATAATGGAAAAAATCACAGAAGTAACCAAAAAGATCAATCCTCAGGCTAAAGTTTACCTCTTTATCCCGCCTATTCAGGAATGCACGCTTTTAATAAAAAAAGCGTATCATTTCGCGATTGGGGGAAGAGTTATAGCACATTATACTATAGAGACCCTCGAACTGTCTCCTGAAAAGATGAGAGAACACGCCATTCACAGTTTTAAGCTGTTCGAGTCCTTGAGGGAATCACGATATACATGGACAGATAAAAATCTTATCCACGGAACCGACATTCTGGACTTTTATCATGGTAAACATGAAAAAAGAGGTGAAGATACTCCAATAACCCCTCATACTCAGTATCTTAATAAGGAAATACTGGTAATGAATTCTCCCTTATTGTTGGACGGGTTGCACCCAAATCGCTTATTTTTAATTAACTTCATGGAGAAAGTGGGACATCCTTTTTTAAATAAATAAAAAATCGCTGTGAGCGTATGAACCTTTACAAACCTCTACCAAGTCGACCGAAGGCAAATGAGAAAAGACGAACACGTCCCATGGTTGCCATTCCTACTAGAGAAACTGGACGGATGGACCAAAATTATTTACCTAATATTGTCCCTAATTATAATGTTCCCGTAGATTATACCCCCTGAATTCCCAGCAGTCTGGTAATCGTCAAGTTGCTTTTTCATCGTCATTCCCATCAAATTATTTCCCCGATTCAAATTATCATACACAAAATTATCCTATACAGGAACCTCAACCTTCCTGTAGTTACACTTCAACTGCTTCAGGTAACTCGGCTAATATATTCCCAATCTGAATGTAATCCTTTGTACCAACCTTCATGTAGTTACACTTCAACTGGTCCATGTAACTCGTCTACTTTACCTAATTATCCATCAACTGCTTTCTCAAATTTACCTAGTTATACTTCAACTGCTTCGGGTAACCCGGCTAATGTATCTGTTTGTAATCCTGAAACCACGCTGGATCCCCAGATCAAACTTGTACTGCGTACAAGTTTGAGATGGGCAATGGAACGGATCAGGTGGAAAGATATGAATGAGAAACAACGGCAGATGACTTCAATATTGTGGGCTCAAGAGTTTGAGGATGAAAAGAAGTCCGTTGCTGATCTTTCTTCTTTGAACAACGCCCCCATATTGTAAATCATAACTGTAAATAAATTTTGGTATACCTTGGATTTTGTATTGTATATAATATTATGAGAGTCCTGAGATAATCCATAATCTCCGCGAGTACCTGTTACTACATCTCTTATAGCCTAACTCCGATCTTCTTCTATCTGAAACTGACGTCGAGAGGAAAATGAGATGTGGGGTTTAGATTTAAGAGAGAGGAAAGAGAAGATATAAAGGGGGAATTGTTCGTGTTCTCTTATAAATTCCTTTAATGCTAAGAGAGACCAAGAATAAACCATAGCGAGAACCAACCATTCTCAGTAATGGATACTACATCACATAGTGGTTTATAATCTCCCCAATAGGCTAAGGTGTTTAGTTATTAAGATAAACTCCATGAAGTATTATGGCTTCATTTATTGGAAAAACCTTGTGGAATTTGCATATATTATAATATTGTTTCTTTTCTGTTTTAGTATTGTTATATATTTTAATACATGTTCTGAGGAATTTTTAAGTCACAGAAGGATTAGATAATTATTCTTGTGACTCACTTTCTATTATCATTGTACCAAGAATTTTCCTTGAAGACCTTATATGTGGATTATAGATTCATCTAAGGTCAGTAATACAAAGATAATTAACCATAATCTTATCTCTTATGCAATACTTTATAAATAATATATGATTATGGATTAGTAACTCATGATAGTAAATTTAACTTAAACTTTACAGTACTAAAATATAAAGAGCACTCAAGAAAATCTTGGGTAAAGGAATAAAGCAAGCCCTTTTAGAAAATAGGGTGAGTTTTAAGCAAATGAATATATAAGTTAAAATGTAACAAAATTGATGAAAAATAATATATGTAATAAAGAATAGGTAAAAGTTTTTAAACTACCACAAACACTGTTAATTACCATTTAACAGGCTTTTTAATCTGGTTGAATTCAAAATACCTTGGTTTCTAAGATACCTGGCTATCATAATCCTTGGGCAAATGAGAAACACAGATTCATAAGGATCTCCTTATCCATCACGTAAGAAATACTATATCCACTTCAATTCAAAGCTAAGTCATTCTATACTTGTTAATCCAGCCTCAACCCAATTTACCTAATACTTACCCATAACTATCATATACACATGGGAACAAGATATTTCTGGAAACTATACTCTCTCCGTTCCACTCTCGAATCTGATTTTATAACTCTATGAACTTTCTAGAGCTAATGTACATAAAAATACCTTTTAAATTAGATTTTAAGGAAATAAAAATAATCAAATAAAAATTGAGTGTATATCACTTTCTTATTTATTCTTTGTTTCTGTGAATTAGTTCTTGGAACTTCCGTATGTAGTTGGCCAGTACAACATAAAACTTATCACTTGTACACATATACTTATTTAAACCTATTAAAATTCATTCATATGGAGGATGAATTGAGTTTATGGTAAAACGCTCTCCTTCTCCACATGGAATATAATATTTATAATCTTCAACCTAATTAAAACCGCCTAGAAACTTTTATCTGGTGGATCAAAAATACCCATAGAAATTATTATACTTTCTAGATAATAATTATTCATTTCTATTCTGTGATCTATGGAAATATAATTAGATTTAATCTTCAACTTTAATATTCAGTCGAAACCTGTGCAGTGACACCTTGGTTTAATATTCAGTCGAAACCTGTGCAGTAACAACTTGGTTAATTATAGTGAATAATATACTTACAACTGATCTTCAAACTGAACATCAGGGCAAGATTTATATAGAAAATTTGTTAATTAATGATCACAATCCTCTCAGATAGTCATACAAGTCAGCGGCCGACGGAGTCCTTAATGTACAAATTTCACTCCGTTACGGAGAATAAGCACATAACACTGCATCCGTATTACCGCTAAGTGCATGTCAGGTCCGGTTGCATGTGCTCGACAGATAACTCAACCCATTATTCTTTGAACATACAATAACCTAACCAATCTGAAAAATCATCTATACTAAAAATTGACTTTCGTACTAAAATACTCATATTTCCATCGCCCATCTTATATCTACAAGAAGAAGCCGGAGAGAGGTCACCTCCATCCGTCGGGTACAACTCCTGTTCAGGTCCCCAGTACGTATCCTCCTCTCCAGCCACACATACTATAATAATAATATATTATACCGTAACCAAATGGGGGAAAACGGGTCAAAATTCAGCCTTTTTATTAATATTTAAATGGACTCATGAAAAATCAAAAGATTGAAGTTACATTATATTTAATAGATGTATTCTCACATTTTGGAGTTTTCTTAATGTTGTAGAATTGATGAAAATAATAAAAATGTTTAAATTAAATATTTTTTAATTTTTTTTGAAAAATTCCATTTTCCAAAAATTGATTTCGGGGGAAAAACCGGTAATTGGCATTGGGGGAAAAACGGTCATTAAATATTATTAGGTTTGTGCTTGTCCAAACTAATCTTAATTATAATTAAATGTAAAATATTTTAATAACGATAAATAGAAGTAATTTGATAAAAAAAAACAAGCCTAAGTTTAATTTTATTGACATTTTCCAAACGTGAATTTTTTCCAAAATTATGAAATTTATTTTCATTGTTTTATGCTAAATAAACATTGAAAAAAAGAATTATGACAACAAATTTAATAATTTCTAAATAATAATAATAATATTTACACTTTTTAACAAAATAGGCACTTATATTACGGTAGGCCTATGTACGCACATTTCACATGAACTTTTGACGAATTTTTTTTTTACAATATTATAATTTAAATTATTATTATTATTAATTTAATAATTTTAATAATAATAATTAATAATACTTGCACTTTTTTAACCAAAATAGGCACTTTATATTACGAGTATGTACGCACATTTCACGTGAACTTTTTTTTAATCCTTACACTAGATAGAAAGAAAGATAGATATAGAAAACATTAAACAAATGTCTTATAGTCTACAATACAAAAAACTAAAATAACATATTAATTAAAAAACTATTAAAAAAAATGACATTTCTATATAAGTGTATAATTACCGGTTTTTCCCCCACGCCCCTACCGGTTTTACCCCGAAAGACAAAACACTTAATAACTTTAAAAATAAGCTAAGATTCCTAATAAATTAATTTACTGGAAAATGTTAAAAATAGACTCCCAAGTGCATATAAAATATGAACCAATTCTCGATACCTTCAGCATTCTCCCAGAGAAACTTCACCAGGTCTCAGAATTTTTTCGCGCATTTTAAAAACAGCCTTTTTGGCAAATGGCGGGAAATTTTTTACCCTATAGGTGTAACCAGTTCCGCTACTATAAATTTATAATATAATAATGCTATAAAAATATATTCTATTTGCTACTTAAAAACCTTTCTCTAAATTTGAAAAAATGTTCCTTATTAAAACCACACATATGAAGACTATATATAAAATTAGGATTATATCCCCACACAGAAAACGGATTTTCCCCAATTTTACCAGAGGACCCCGCCAAAACTATTAATAATAAACCACTAAATAAATAAACGCCTATACTCACATAAATAAACAACTACTCACCTCCTAACCCCAACTCAAATACTAATATACATATATATAAATAATCCTAATCAAACAATATACTAATAATATATATCCATAATATAAACCCTACAAAATTACTATATATATAATATATAATAAACCCTATAATAAAACAATATATATTACCATACAAACACAAAAATACACTCAATATATATATATATTATATATACTATATATATATAATATGAAACCCATATTCAATAAAGTATATATATATATAATCCGATAATATATAATCCAATCATCCGTATCTTAGACGCACTTAACTTATAAAAGTAAATAAACCGAGCTTATATAAAATAGATCAAATGGAAATACTATATACACAGGACCAAATCGCATGAGAATTTATATATTTAGTTATATAGTACCTATATATAGTTAGTGATTTCACTTTAGTTACTTTTTTGCAAAAGTTCTTTAGACTTTTGCAGTTCATCCATATCAAAGCTGTACATTATTTTTCTTCCTGGTGTTAGTTTTGGAGCCGCAAGTTTTTTAAGAATATTTTTCCTTTCAATCCACACTTGGTCATCAACATTTGGGAATATATACATACCTTGTTCTTCCTCCTTCAGAAAACTAATATAAAAATCATCAAAGTCCTCAGAGTAACTTTCAATAATACCAATGAATATATTACCTTCAAAGTTGCAAGAAACATAGTGACTTATTATATCTGCTGCCTCCATGTTAAAATGAGAGTATTCATCACTTTCATGTATGTTTACTTCAGATATTTTAGCTTCTTTGTAAGATTTTGAATTTGATATCTGAAAAGCTTTCAAAGTTTCAGTGTTAATGGGGATAATTTTATGAAACCCTTGTGTTCCTTTCAATGTTACACATTTTTCAAACCTCTTCTTCAGTTTTTCTTCAGCTCTAAATACTTCTTCCTTTGTGATGTATATGCAGTTTATTCCTGGTATATATTCATTACAGTAGTAGAAAAAACTGTCTGCAGTTAGTATCTGATCCTTATATGGCCTTTGTAGGCTTGCCTTGGCAACAGTTCTCTTGATGACTCCACCAATTCCATCACAAACATTTTTCCCATGACCGGTTCCAAAGAAATTCCACTCACATAATATATTAAAGTCCGCAAAATGATGGCATAAATTGATAAAATTATATTTGTTTTTGTACTGTGCAGCACAGCCATCACTAAAATAATGAATTTTCTTAATGAATGCAAATTGTTCTTTAAGTTTTTCAATCAACTTAACTTGAAAGGCATATACCATGATGGTTGAATGTTTTAAGTAATCACTAATGCAACAAAAACTTTCATGTTGTAGAACACCATCTTTTTTATAATATACAACAAAAGGATGTATTGTAACTTGATCATTGACCCAGTGGAAAGCCTGACTGGCATCTTGTACAATAAAGGTATAGTTTTCTGAAAAATCACCAAGTATTATAACCTCATTATCAGGTAGGTTGCTTTTAAGTTCTTTAAGATAATTAGATTGAGCTTTTACGATAAAATGATGCCTTGTTAATTCATAAACTTTCTTGGCCAATAATTCTATGAAATCATCTTTATTTTGTACTGTTGTAATTAAATTTGATCTGTCTGTACTTACCCATTGTGAATATGTGACTGAATCTCTTGTGTTCATATTTTCAATCGTTTTTAAGTACTTTACTAATTCTTCTTTTTTAGGGCAATTTCTACCATATCTGAGCATGCAACCTGCATCATCATCATGACACACTGTTTTTCTTATTAGATCTTTATAAGTTAAATGCTTTACACCAATTGCAAACACCATTAATTTTGGATTTTGGTGGTGTATACACACACATACATTATGGGTCCCCTTTGCACCAGCCATAACACACCATTTGGGCCTTAATTTAGCAAATGTTGAAAATCCAATAAGATCAATACAGTTTTCCTTGTACTTTTCATATAGTTCTTTCAGATTCCCAAGTAATAACCTTAATAATAGCAATAAATAAGTAATAATAGCATGACAAATTTTGAAAAACTAGTACAAAAGATAATTCTCTTATGTAGAGAAAATGGTGAAATTCACAAGTTAAAATTGTTCATTATTCTTTCAAGCAATAAATTGTAAATAGTCTAAAACTATAGAACTTTACTTACGAAATTTTATAGGAGAAACTCCCAGTTCCTGTAGGCTTGCATTTAGGAAAGCTCGACTAACTTCTGGTTCTTTCTTATGTGGTGTCTGCGCATTTGTGTTATCTGGTTTAAGTACACATTCATTACTTGACAAACTTGACGTGTCTTCTTCAGCAGTAGGAACTTCAGCATTATTTTTCAACAGCCGCAGTTCATTTTCACAGTTTGTACAGATATGGTCTGTCATTTGTAAGTGCAGCTGAGTCATCATGGTTACTATCCATTGTTGTATGGGTCTCAAAGACTTTGTCACAACTTTTTTGTGTTTTAATAGAGGATTGCAGCACACACCTCATGGTATTCCTGACATCTCTCCTATTTGAACCTCAATAGATGCTAAAAAAAAAACCTTCTTATCTACTGTTTATTGACACCTAACTAACAAAAAATTCTGACAAACCTAAAAACAATATATATATTACCCCACTATATATAATTATAAAATAACGTACTATATAATTAACCAGTAACATAAATACCCTTTATATATAAACACCCTAGTATATAATACAACCTATCACTAACCTAAAAATAACAAACTCATATATAAACCACCGAAATACTAACCCCAAATATATATATCATACCCCCCTTATATATATATCAATTTTAAAGTTGTACTGAAGGTTAATTAATTGTAGTAAAATTATAAATTATTTTCAAAAAATTTAATTTTTTACATAAAAAACCCTCTATTATATTAAGCCAAAAAAAGCACGACGAGATAATATCCAATCAAATAGAAAAGCAAGAACTTTTACGTATTGAATAATAATAGTTAAAGAAATCTCCAGTTACCCTATACGCCTCGGATACTGCAAGGATTTTTTTATAATAAACAAATCCCTCACAAATCAACAAAAAGGGGGCGTAGGATCAGGAGCGGCGAATCTTCTATTTCTTTACACCACCCCTAATAACTTTCCTTTAAAAATGTGTTACCCGATTTTTTAATTTCATGCCTATCCTGTATTAAATAGAAATCTATAACTCTCCTTTAAACCAATGCATTTATGAATTCTTCATCTGCATATCTACAGAGGAACACAATAGTTTTATCAGCCTTTGATACATGAAGTGGCCCGAGGATATACAACGGCGGAACCCCCCCAAAACATTGGGGGCTGTCTTTGCCCCGCCACCTACACTACAACATTAGGAACTAACTCCTTCTTAGGGGAGTGAGTTAATTGTGCCAAATAGAGCTCATTAGTATACACAAAATTTCAATATAAACATCGCCGCAGGAGACGCGCTCCGGTGCCAACCTCAACCACCAGCTGATTTGTCAGGAGAAAATGCACCAAAGGATATAATCGATCATAATATGGAGGGCAATAGAACCCAATATACTAGGACCGCTAGGCTAAATGAACACTCCATCGTGGTTAACAGCGTGTACACAACTATACTACCTAAATACTACTACCTACTATATATATACTAACCAACAAAATATATACATTATAACTAACACAACACCTATAACACTACTATAAAATTATATATATATATAACAAAAAAAATATAAACTATATTATATATATATACAATAATACAAATACCTATATACCTCTAATAGATAATAATATACCTTATCCGTACTATAAAATACCTCACCTATATATATACTATACCTATCTCCAACCACATAAAGGTAACCCATAGAAATATACATCATCCCCCTAAACTCAAAACAATACAGATTACTCAGAAGAGCCTTCAATTACCCACTTCACCTTTACACCTCACATTCAGACCCATCATACACTACAGCAAACCAAAACCAATATAAATGTCCAAGGGAACTCTATCTCAACACAGCTTCAGCAATGAAACAACCACACTATCAACTAACATACGAAACAATTCTCAAGAGCTAATACCGGACAACTACATGATATAAACATGTCTGGTATCCTTAATAACCATCCATACTACTATTAGAAAATACCTTAATAATAAAGTTATACAAAATACTGCCCATTACCAAATAAACACAAGGTTGTCGTAAAAAATCACCCTATCACACACCCTAGCATGAAGAGCAAATAAATTTTCCTCAAATAAATCACTCTAGAAATGATCGGAAACACAATCCCATATTACGAACAAGACTCTTAAGTTAAACATCCAACTACGCATAACCATGGCCTAACTAACTACAAGTCAAAGAAAACACATATACATAAGGACCTTAAGATCCCCTCCTCAATAATCATTGCCCTCTTACTATGAGAACATCTCTTTGAACCCATCCTCCCTACCGTCCAAAATAACACCTCTCTCTCAAAAACATTCACATACTCGCTATATAACACACTAATCTCACACACCAAATATCCTCACTACTCCAACCCCCTGAAATATCTATAAACATCAAAACATCATTCCCAATTGAAGATATAGAAAGATAGCAAGACTTCTCACTCGTCAAACTCAGATTAAGAATCCTGGGCAACACCACTGATCTAATCAGGGAATACACAAACATAAGTTTTCGAACCTCAGATCAACTTCCATACAACACCCATCTCGTACAACAGTAGTTTAATAGCTGAACACTTTAATGCAAACATTGCTGAGGGTTCCACATCTCTACTCACTCTACTAGAATACAATATTCAAATACCCTCCATATGAGACCTCTTAGTCAAGCCCATTATAGGTTGACCAGCTCTTATAGCGACGCTGATATCAGAGACCCCCAATAATCAGAAAAGGAAGCCCAGGGCGCAAATAAATATCATAAGAGCATTAGCAATAATGGATGGTGAGATGGGCAGCTATAGCATGGTCCGCAGCTCTTCAATATGACCTATTTAGAGAAACCGCTTTTAAGCATAGTTTCTCTACTTGATTACTTGATAAGGTGGAATAAAGTACTTATGACAAGGTAATACGAATACCGCTCGTCAATGTTATCGCTCACCTATACATATGCAAATCATATGCAGACTTCAAAATTATATTTTTTAAGGGAAAGTCATTTATATATATAGATACATACACAATATTCATTGAGCAAGAACAAAACCGGATTACGTCTTTTCATGATGGACGACTAATTGAAAGCTGGTTAGTAAGAAGTATATTATCAGTCAAAAGGTTTACCATCATCCGTTACCCAAACTCTTCGACATATCTCAATTACTAATCAAAAAATGATAACCATTTTTGAGCTTATGTCATTGCTCGCTCGCAAAGATGAAAACCCATATAGCCCGGAACCAGGACTACACTAATATATATAAAACAAACATTAACTCTACCTAATCAATGTATAATACATACAAATAATTATATATATATATACCCTAACACCAATAAGAACATTATAAAGGACTCCATATCATTACTTACTCATACCTATGTATATCTTAACCAATAAACCTTAACGCTAAAGTAAAACGTCATTAAGAAAAACAAAAAACACGAAATAAACAACCAATACCCACCCCCCAATAACTCCGCTCACAAACAAATCTCTGCTAAGAAAACAAACCAAAATGAAAACAAAAAAACCGAAAAAAACTAACAAACTATCTAATCCCCTTACATATAATCATATATAGTATAATTTATAACGTAAAACGGGGCGAACACCGGTCAAAAATCGCCGATTTCTTATTTATTCTTAATGCCAATCCATGAAAATCTCGAAGTAAGTATATTAATATTACTTCTAAATTAGTTTTACTCACATTAGATGTATTCAACATATAAGATTTAGAAAAATAGAAATCAATATAAAATCTACGAAAATGAATATTTTAATATTTCAAAAATTTTGAAAAACTCTCCACATTTATCAAAAAATGAATTCGGGCGAAAAAATGCCTTGAGTCAGCGTAGGCGTCGGAAAAGGGCCAAAGTTCAATATAAAAAAATTAATTTCTTTTGATGCTTGATACCAACATAGATAAATATAATTATAATTTAAATGTTAAATAAAGTTTAATAATGTTATAGAATTAATTTGGGATTGGAAAAACACAAAGTCTTAACAAAGATATATAATTATTTATTAAAACCTTTAGCATCACGTTGATTTATATTGAAACAAAAAATAATAATTGAAAAATTTTTATTCAATATTTTATATGCTAAAAAAGCATTGAAAAAATGAATATGACAATAAATTATAAATAATATCTCTCTAACATAATTCCAATATAAATAATAATTCAACTTTTTAAACAAATTGGCATTTATCATTACGAGTAGGCCCTATGTACGCAACATTATCACGAAACTTATTTGACGATGATATTGTTCCCAAATATTATAATTTAAATATGACAATACCAATTTTTAAATTACTTTAATAGTTAATAAATTGCACTTTTAAACAAATAGCTTTGTTTTATATATTATTTTCTTTTCAATCGCCACATAAATCGAGGAAACGCACATTTACAACTGTGAACTTTTTTTCCTACCACTAAGATAGAATCAGATAAGAATATGCTATAGAAAACATTCTAAAACAAATGCTTATAGTCTTAACCATGCATACAACATAGAACAAATATAATTGAAAACTTAAAAATAAAATAGAATTTTTTATACAAGTCAATAATCTAGACACGGCTTTTAACTCCGACCCGAACAGACAACCCCAAAACCGAGACCGTTTCCCCGATATTGAAAAAGTTAAGAGCCTCTTCATCACATAAGGTTAGAGCAATAGTAAAATATATTTACATGGAAAACAGTACTTTATGGGATTCCCACGATGGCTCGAACTTGAAATTCTGATATCTTAATTCTACAAGATTCACGAGGTCTTAGAATTTTTGGTGCCCCGAAAAAAAAAAACAAAAGTTATTCTGGGCAAAGAAGCTCAAATTGGATATGACAGAGGTAAGTCTATTTATTTATCGAATTCGTCTTTTAGTCCTCATAGAGTTAAAATTAACTCTTTCGCTACTTAATAACGCATTTCTCTAATTGAATAAAACTCTACTGTTCATTTAAAAAAACTTATATAACATTTATATAAACTGCACCGGTTTTCACCTCTCCGTGAGCGGGGGAACTTTCCCCCATTTTACGGTTGGATATAACTATATATTATAACTGATAAACCGAAATTTAATGATGTATAATAAAATAAAATGTTCAACAAAAAAATAAATATATTCTAAATAATATTATATATTACAAATAATATATATATTTTAAAGATATTATCTACCTATATATATATATAATAATATATATATATACTAATATAATACTATACAACGATATATATAATTACTAATGATAATACATTAGAAATTCACAAAACCTTATCAATAAAACCAACAAACACTCGACATTATAATAGCTACTCTGCCAAAGAAAAGAAAATTACAGGCGAAAAAAATAAAAAAAAAAAAAAAAAAAAAAAAAAAAAAAAAAAAAAAAAAAAAAAAAATAAAAAAAAAAAAAAAAAAAAAAAAAAAAAAAAAAAAAAAAAAAAAAAAATAAAAAAAAAAAAAAAAAAAAAAAAAAAAAAAAAAAAAAAAAAAAAAAAAAAAAGCACCCAAAATACAAAAAGAAAAACAGAGAAAAAAAAAAAAAAAAAAAAAAAAAAAAAAAAAAAAAAAAAAAAAAAAAAAAAAAAAAAAAGTTATAATTAATCACTATACGTATTGAGGAACAGCCCATCCAATGCAGATTAAAAGGAGACTCATCAATATCTGTACAATCTTGTCTATGAGAAAGAATACCACAAGCACCAGATGCAACAAATCCCTTGATATCAACCATTGATTATCGCGCACTTGAAACAAGATCCAATGATAAATTGAAACGTAGTGCTTGCTTTTTGATTGTTTCTAGTTCTTCAAGGTTCCATCATTAATTCTGAGAACATAGAATGTCTTGAAATACACAATAATCTCTATTCAACATACCAATTACAATAAATGTAACCACCACATAATTTACAGGATTCACAATACATCGACCGACCATTTCAGAAATGTATAAAGAACATCCCACAAACTCTAATAATATAAAATTACCAGTGAACTATATAAATAAAGAACCTAACCCTTGCAGGGAACACTTTACCATTCAATAACAATACATTATACCCATTTACAAGCTAACCGACCCAACCCACCTAAGAAAAATAAAAGACAATACTACCTGACATAATAGTTTACTCTTACTATTAAGTACCAAATATTCCAATGATCCGTATAATATAAGTAAGGAATGCTATTTTTAATTCTTAACATACCCA